>MU718408.1:18698-49175 GCA_026770625.1 Nicotiana glauca
AAGACAAGAACTGGAAGACCTAAGGCTTGGAGGAACTAGAGGGTTGGGATTGGAGAAGATTGAGCATAGTCTGAAGCATCCCTTCACTCTTTTCCTTTTCCTTTGCTAGATCAGCTTTAAGGGCATTTCTCTTATTTTCCAGTTCAGCAACACGAGCCTGGAGCCTAGCAATTTCAGCATCTTTTGTTCCACATTCTTGAACCAAGGCCCTAACCTTGCTGTTCACATGAGACTTCAAAGATAAACCAGGTTCAACTGGGACTACACTGAGGAGATAGTCATAGGCTTGTAGAGTTTTGATACCAAAATGCTCCTTGCTGGAAGCCATCTCCCATTTTTTCAAAGGAACATTCAGCCTATCTAGAACAGTCGTCAGTATAAACCCATATAGAGTAGCATGAGCCTTGGAGCCACTGATGACCATATCCAGCAGCTTGACAATGAAAGAAGGCCAGTTAATCTGCATTCCTCTAACAAGGCATTCCATAAGAACCAATTCCATGTAGTTGGCAGTATGCCTTCTCTCATGTCTGGGCAACAAACATTTGTTCACAAACTCAAATAGCACCTTGTGCTCAGGCTTCATCTCACTCTTCTGCACAAACTTTTCCTTAGGCACTTCTTCAGCAGATTTAGTATCACAAAAATTTCTGGTGATTTGGAGAGCAGTAGGAAGAAAATCTAGACAAGGCCACCTCTGTCTGGTATAGTCATCATAACCCTCACTGGGTATGTCCAGAATCTTGCCCAATTTAGGTGCATCAAACTGCACCTTTACTCCCCTCACCAAGCTGGTGACTACCCCATTTTTCACAGTGGCATTGGCCATGAACTCAATCAGCTCCTTCCTGGCCAACCTCCCATCTATTTGAAGGACTATCTCCTTCCACCCTTGTGCATCCAGGGCATCCACAAATCTTATCACACCTGGCTCCTCTAGATCAACAACCTGCCTTTCAAAATCTTTCTCCTGCCAAAGATGGCAAATCTATCATGTTCTTTCTTAGACTCCTCCTCTTCTTCCTCTCCATTCCATTCTTCTTCTTCTACTTCAGTAATTTTTACATGTTTCCCCTTCACTGTAGACCTGGTTCTTTTGGCTAAGGAGGGTTCAGCAGATACAGGTTTTGAAGACTTCTTTGAAGAAGTCTTGGATCTTTTTGGTTTGGGAGTGGGAACCTCCACATTGTACCTCTTTCTTGATGGATCAGTTCCATCTCTTCCCCCTCCTCTTCTGCAGCCTCAGAGCTTTCCACAACCTTTGCTTTTCCTTTCTCCTTCTTCTTTTTTCTGCTTTCTTCTAAATCTTTCTGCAACTCTACCTCACTTTGTTTGAGCCTGCTTCTAGTAGCTCTTCCCTTTGGTAATGAAGGGACAATAGACTTAGGAGATGACACCTTGCTCTTCTTTGTTGGTTTGGAAGGAGTTGGAGCCTTTTGGGAAGAAGTCTTATGCTCCTTTGGATCATAGCTGGCCCCAACCTTCTTTAGGATGTCAGCTAGGGTTTCTTCAACAGATGAACCAGGTTCATCTTGTTGCTCACTCAAATGAACAAGACCTTTAGCAGCATCCCTGGAGCCACTTCCCCCTGACTTGTTGCCACTCTCCTCTACACCTCCACAGATTGCAAGAACTTTTTCTTTCTTTTTCTTTCCCCTTCTACTAGACTCATCCCCCTTTACATTTTCACAGAACCAACCAACACAAACCTATTAACTACCTTTTCTACCACATCAGAGAATACAAGACAAGTATTTACCTCACCAAGGTTTTCTTGATTTTCGTCAGTGTTAGAAGACCCATGTTCTTCTCTTTCGCTAGTAGAGATAAATGCTTTAGACTGAGAACTTGAGTCAGATTCTTTAGCAGGACTCTCTTTCTTCTGGCTAGCCCTCAATTTCTCAGTTAGAGCTTTTCTCAGAGAACCAAAAGCTACAGTTTTTCTGGCCAACATTTTCTACCGGCGAAACCTAGGTTTTGGGGTTTCACTAGTGGGTGTAGATGAGGACGTATTAGGAGATACTGGTGGGGGAGTGCTTGGATTATTTTGAGGGTTTGTCATGGTGAAATATTTTGGAGAATTTTGGGAATTTTGGAGAGAAAGAGGATGATCAGAATTTGGGAGAGATTAATGACAGTTATGGACTAAAAGGATGATGATGTGGTGTGTATTTATAGAAGGTTATGATTAAATGCAGTAACGACAACCTTTTGCAGTAGTCAATTAGAAGTCTAATCACTTTAGAATTCTGGTCTCTTAGTGATTAATAGGCGACACTAGTTTTTAGACAAAAATCCCATTTTCTTTAGAGTTCTCGGAGAATGAAACTGGTTCAATGCTCAACGGATAGAATTTCTGGGAGTTTGGTGCAAATAGGACTTCTTCTCATGATTGGAAAATTAATCTTTCTAGTTGTGCAAAGTATAGAAATATACCTGAACTTTCTCATGAGCATATATTGATGAAACATGTTCTTCAAGTAGAACTTCTCTTGATCATGCCTCAAATGTTAGAAATAAAAAAAACTTTATAAGAGATTAGTGAGTCAATATAAACAAATGTCACAGGAGTATACTGATTAGAGTATGAGACTGAGTAAGAATTAGTCTAGATATGTTCACAAAGTCAGAACTTCTAACCAATTTATTTTTTTAATTTTTTTTCATTGTGCATTCTGAACTGGACCATTTAGGTGATCTTAATCATCCCTAATTCCAACATGTTTCTCTCAAAGTTTTCCCTACTCAGTGATTTAGTAAAGATGTCAGCTATTTATTTATTAGTAGCACAGAATTCTATTGAAATCAATCCTTTCTCATAGTTATCTCTTAAAAAATGGTGTCTAACATCTATGTGCTTGGTCCTTTTATGATGAACATGGTTCTTTGTCATACTTGTAACACTAGTATAATTACAGAATATTGGTATACATCCCAATTCAATTCCAAAATCTACTAGTTGTGGTTTGATCCATAGCAATTGAGCACAACAAGAAGCAACATCAACATATTCAGCTTCAGCAGTATATATGGCTACTGAATTTTGCTTTTTAGTAGCCCATGACACAAGACATGAACCGAGGAAGTGTGCCATACCTGAGATGCTCTTCCTATCCACTAGCAAACTTGCATAATCAGCATAAGCATATCCTACTAGATTGAAATTACTACCTTTGGGATACCAAAGACACAAATCAGTGGTGCCTTTCATATATCTCAATGTCCTCTTGACAGCAATCAAGTGAGACTCTTTTGGGTTTGCCTGAAAACGAGGACAAAGCCCTACACTGAAAATAATGTCAAGTCTTCTAGCAGTAAGATACAAGAGTGAATAATCATACCCATATACAACTTTTGATCAACTGATGAACCAGGTTCATCAACATCTAATTTAGTGGCAGTTGCAATAGGTGTATCTATTTCTTTAGAGTCCTCCATTTTAAACTTTTTGATAAGTTCTTTTGTATACTTCTGTTGATGGATCATGGTTCCATTAGGACTTTTTTTGATCTGCAAGCCTAAGAAGAAGTTAAGTTCACCCATCATGCTCATTTCAAACTCACTCCCCATTAGTTTTGCAAAGTCCTTACTCAACCTATAAGTAGTGGCCCCAAATATTATGTCATCAACATATATTTGCATAACGATGAGGTCTTTACCTTTTTCCCTTAAGAACAAGGTACTGTCAATTTTACCTCTTTTGGAACCATGCTCCAGTAGGAATTTTGATAGCCGTTCATACCAAGCTCGTGGGGCCTGCTTAAGCCCATATAGAGCTTTGTCTAGCTTGTACACATGCTCAGAACATTCCTTGCTTTCAAATCCTGGAGGTTGTTCAAAAACACTTCTTCCTTTAGGTAGCCATTCAGGAAGACACTTTTGACATCCATTTGATGGAGAGTGAATTCCATGTGTGCTGCAAAGGCTATGAGGAGTCTGATTGCCTCTAGTCTTGCAACTGGAGCAAAAGTCTCATCATAGTCAATGCCTTCCTCTTGACTGTAACCTTGAACCACCAGCCTTGCCTTGTTTCTTATAACTGTTCCATCTTCATCAAGTTTGTTCCTGAAGACCCATTTTGTGCCAGTGACTGATCTATCCTTGGGTCTTGGAACTAGATGGCAGACTTGACTTCTTTCAAATTGATTGAGTTCATCCTACATAGCATTAACCCAATCTGCATCCTGCAAAGCCTCAATAATACTTTTTGGTTCAATAAGAGATAGAAAAGCATCAAATGCACACAGATTCTTTAGTTGAGATCTAGTTTTGACTCTAGATGTTGGATTAGTAATGATGTTCTCAATGGGATGAGAACTTTGATACTTGTGGGATTTCACAACCAACAGGTTTCTACTAGATGTTTCTCCTTTGTTCTGTTGCTAAGGAACATGTTCATGAACAGGTTCTTTTAGAGAATTTGTTTCAATTTCTCCCTGATTAGTTCCCCCTATCAGGTTACCCTGAGTAGAAGGACTTGTTCCATCACCTATTTCTTTTTTTGATGCCACTTTGACTTGTGCTGTAGATTCAGTCAATTCTTTTCCCAGTCTAATGGCTTCATCTTCATGTTCCTGTCTCTAAAAAAGAATGTTAGTTTCATCAAATACAACATGAACAGTTTCTTCTACACACAAAGTTCTTTTATTGAACACTTTATATGCTTTTCTATGTGAAGAATATCCCAAGAATACTCCCTCATCACTTTTGGGATCAAACTTACCTAGGGAGTCTTTTCCATTATTGTGCACATAACACTTGCAACCAAATGCCCTAAGATGGGATATGTTTGGTTTTCTCCCTATAAGTAACTCATAGTGAGTTTTTTCAACAAGAGGTCTAGTTATGCATCTATTGATTATGTAGCATGCAGTGTTTACAGCCTCTACCCTGAAGCTGAGGTAATTTACTAGAAAGAAGCATGGTCTTTTCCATATCCTCAAGAGTCATGTTCTTTCTTTCAACTACTCTATTTTGCTGAGGAGTCCTAGGGGCAGAGAAGTTATGATCTATACCATTTTCATCACAGTATTCAACAAACTTTGCATTTTCAAATTCAGTTCCATTATCAGACCTAATAGATGCAAGTTGATTTCCTAATTGTTTTTGAGTTTTTCTAACAAAAGCAGTAAACGTTTCAAATGCTTCATCTTTAGATGTCAGAAATAGTACCCAGGTAAATCTAGAATAATCATCAACAAGTACCATTACATATTTCTTTCAATCTCTGCTCATGGTTCTCATTGGACCACAAAGATCGATATGAACCAGTTCCAACGTCTTGGACGTAATTACCATTTTCTTGGATTTGAAGGATGACCTTACCTGCTTCCCCCTTGCACATGCCTCACAAACTTTGTCTTCCTTGAACTTGATATTAGGTAACCCTATCACCAAGTCCTTGGAGACTAATTTGTTTAGATGATTTAGACTGGCATGACCAAGTATTTTGTGCCATATGAGGGGATCATTAACTAACACACTTAAGCAAGTGAGTTAATTTTCTGAAAGAGTTGACAAATCTACAATTCAAATATTGTTAACTCTATTTCCCTGCAAAACAATCTTGTCAGTGGTATGGTTAATCACAAAGCATTTTGTAGAGGTGAAAGCTACAAGGTTACCTCTGTCACACAGTTGTGACACACTTATTAGGCTATATTTCAAGCCATCTATCAAATAGACATTCTCAATGGAATCAGAGTCTGTCTTACCTACCTTTCCAACCCCAATGATCTCACCTTTCTTTCTATTACCAAAGGAGACATTACCTTCTTTTAGGTCCTCAAGTGAAAGGAACTGGTCCTCGTTCCCAGTCATATGTTTTGAGTAACCACTATCCATATACCATATTTGGCTCATCCCTTTCACTTGGACCTACAAAAAGAGATCAGGGGTTAGTCTTAGGAACCCAAACTAGTTTGGGTCCCTTTCTATGGGAAAAAGGATGAATCAGATTCTTTCTTGCCCAACCAGGTAACTTGTGTTTCTCTTGAATAAAAGCTTTGTTCTTTTGACTGGCCTTTTCTTTTGCATTGCATTCATTTTTGTAATGGCCAGTCTTGCCACAGTGTGTGCAAATTTTATTCTCAGGAAGTGTGAGGTACTTGCTTTTAGGGTCCCATTTTGGAGATTGAGTCCCATAACCAAGTCCTTTTTTGTTGCTACTGTGATGCTCTTGCAACCAAGAAAGTGTATCAGAAGCCTTGTTCCACTTGCAAGTTCTGTCTAGTTCATGTTTCACTTTTCCTATATTTTCTTTTAAGACTTTGATCAATTCATCTTTCTTATACAACTCATCTTTCAGTTTTCCTAAATTTTTTTATAGAGTGAGATATGAGTGATCAGCCTTTTTTTTCCTGTTCCTAGTTTCAGTTTTAAATTTTCAGATCTAAGTTCTAGGACACTGTTATCGAGTTCAAGAACCTTATTCTTTAACTCAGCATTTTTGTTATCACTCTCATCAGCCCTAGACTCTAGACTCTTGCATTTTGCTTTTAAGATCACACACTCCCTAGCCAGAACTTCCTTCTCATTGTTAATTATCTCAGACTCATCAATGAAGTCTAATAATAGCTCAGTTAGCCTTTCTTTAGACAAAAATTTAATTTTATCTTTGAGATGCAGAATACTTACTCTTGCTCATCATCTGATTCTCCGATGGCCATAAGAGCTTGCTCTTCTTCAGCTTCATCTTTTGAGCCTTCATCAGAAGGTTCTCCCCAAGCAGCAACCATAGCCTTGGTTGAACTTTTGTTCATTTTTGGTTGAACCTTTTCCTTCTTCCTGTTCCTTCGTTCAGCCTTTTCTTTATTCCACTCAATTTCCCATTGAGGGCAATTCTTGATCATGTGATCAGTCTTACCACACTTATAGCAACCCTCATTTGTCTGTTTCTCAGGAGCTCTTGACTTGTTGAAGGTTGTACCTCTTGATGAACCCTTTCCTCTCATCGCGTACTTTTTGAAATCTCTAGTGATCATAGCCATCTCATCATCTTCTAGATCTGAACCTTCAGTAATTCTGAGAGCTAGGCTTCTCTTCTTCTTGGGTGTATCCATCTTCATGGTTTGCCTTCTTAGTTCATAAGCAGTAAGATTTCCAATCAGTTTATCCAGTCTGAGAGTAGCCATATTCTTAGATTCCTGAATAGTAGTGATTTTGCTTTCCCAAGCAACTGGGAGAACTCTTGCCAAGATTTTCTCAACCTTGTATTCTTCAAGAATAATCCTTCCAAGAGACTTAAGTTCATTTGTTAGTGTGGTGAACCTAGTATACATCTCTTGGATAGTTTCTCCATCCTTCATAGTAAAATTCTCATATTGAGAATACAACAGTGTTCCTCTAGATCTTTTCTTTTCCTTCATGAGCCACTTGCAAAGTGTCCCATATCTTCTTAGCAGTAGTACAACTTTGGATCATACAGTACTCATCTGTACCTAGTCTACATAAAAGCCATTTCTTGGCCTTAGCATTTTTCTCCCACTTCCTCAGGTCTTCAGCAGTGCAGTCAGCCATTGTCTTTGGCACATCCACTCCTTCCTTATTCTTCTTTGTGGTTGCTAAAGGACCATCAGTGAATAAATCCCAGAGTTCATAGTCTTCTCCTATGATCTGATCCCTCATCCTGTTCTTCCACCAAAAGTAGTACTGTCAATTAAACAGTGGAGACCTGATAGTGGACTGCCCTTCCCAGTTCCCAGGTGCAGCACTCATGTTGATCTTTTCCTAAGGTGTTAGCCTCTTCAAGGATCACCTGCTCTGATACCAATTGATGTTCCAAACGTCAATACCACACAGGGGTGATTTGTGTGATACCCAATTTTTCAATCTAGAAGAATCTGGTTCTTCTAGGTGTTCTAACTACTACTGTTATGGAATTTAAAGTACAGAAAATAAAGAACACAAAGATAATTACGTGGAAAACACCTGGCTCAAAAGGTGAAAAAACCATGACCTACTACTCAGTAGGATTTTCCCAAACATCCACTAAAATCAATGAGCCAAAACAGCATTTATAAAACTCTTGTAAACCTAAGGATTAACTCCAATCCCAGTGTGGCACACAGCCTCAACTGTTGCGACACTTTCAAGTTAACTCTAACTTGAATACTCAAAGTACCTAATATAATTGCTTCTATGAAAGCCGGAAAGGTACAATTTTAAACCACCTACTAGAATTGAACTAGAATAAGAATAAACACAATGGAACTGGTTCTTCTATATAGTTCAAGTAGCTTCAGGAGTGCACACTTAAATCTCACATAAATTGCTTGCAAAATTGCCTTGCTCTTTTGCTCTCAATTTAGTTTAACTTCTGCGTATGTGTAATGCCTGTAAAAGAGAACAATCACAGTTATTTAATGAGTTAGTAATCAGAGTTTGATTGAGACTCAATTGCTGATCTTCCATTGAAGTAGAGTCCTTGAACAATACAAACTCCAACCCTATTCTTGATAGGGATGTGTTCTCTTCTCATAAGGAGACTTCTTCTCCTAATCCAATATGCAACCTTTTCAATCAGTTCAGAAGATATTGCTGCTTGATCTTTATAACTTATCTTCTTCACGTGCATCTCACATGTATAAGTTGATAAATACTATGTCTCACGAGATGGAACTGGTCCATCACTGAGTTCATTTGTCATTCTTCAAAACTTCATCTGAACTTGGGCCAACAGAAAACTTTGTTTAAAGTTCTAGGATTCTTTTGAAAGTTTTTTTTAATTAAACCCTTGTTTATCACTTGAGGGTTGATTTTAGAGGTACAAGTCCCCAAGTCTTGTCATGGGGTATTATAAGCATTTTGATGACTAAGTTTATACTTAGTCTCTAGTTTTGAATATTAAGAAGTTCTTATTATCATCAAACTTTCGTCTGTTCTGTTCTTGCCTTTTATTTTTAAGGACTTAAAGAATAGTCTGCATTTTTGTTCTCTGAAAATGCTTCCGTTAATCTCATGACTAGTTAACATGAGTTTTATAAAAGAGGGCCCTTTTATATTTTGACACTTAATGAAGAAGACGTCTCAACTTCATAATAGTGTTATCATACAATAAAAGAAATAGGAACACACATGTTTCTTTGAAATAACTTTGACAAGTTTTTATTTCTGAACCTTGACAAGTTTTGAATAATACTTTACATGTATTTGAATTACATCTATAACTTTCTCATAACTATTTTCCTTGTAACAGATTTTTACAAAAGAAGAACAATAGATACAGGGTTTTTCCTTGTAACCCGTTTTACTACATAGTCTTTAGCCTAACCGTTTTGACGTATATTGGATCCCCTTAGCTTCAAAACATTAGGAAGGGTTTGAGAGATGACTCTATTGTTCTCATGGGAAAGAATACTATGATGGATGCCATGATTTCATAACTTTCACTCCGCACTTGACTCTTCTAGTCTTGTTTTTTCCTCAATCTTTTTTTCCTTTTTATACATGTGACTGTGTATACTATGTAGTCCCCCAAGTGTTTGAGTGTTGAAGTATGAAGCTTTGAGCACTTTATAGTCTTTTTCTCTTGGTCCTTTTCCTGAAAAGGAACTACATACGGGACTCGGAGTTTCAATTATAAATGAAGACTGCTTAACCCGTTTATATTTCTATCAAAATAATTGTAACCCCGGGCCAGGAATTTTAGTTTATTCCATTTTGCCTTACAGGTCGTGACTCATCATTTAGTACGGGTTAGAATTTTGCCTATCATCTGAAATCGTTAGTAAAATTTTAATAATTTAAAAAATAAAATTCAACATGGTAATACCTAACAGTGGGTTTTTCCTTAGAAGTAGTATCTCTTCAAATGAACAGCATTCCAATGTGAAGGAAACACCTTCCCGTCCATTGTTTCCAATTTATATGCTCATTTTCCTGCAATATCACGAACTCTGTATGGTCCTTCCCAGGTTGGGCTTAGTTTACCTGTATTGGTTGTCTTTGTAGATTGAAAACCCTTTTTAAGCACGAAGTCCCCAATTTTGAAATATTTCAGGCGAGCTTTCCTGTTGTAATATCGTTCGATCACTTGTTTTTGTGTTGCCATTCTTATTAACGCGGCTTCTCTCCTGCCTTCTAATAAATCCAAATTGACCTGCAACTCTTCATCATTAGACTCTTGTGTTGCTTGTGAGAATCTTATGCTTGGTTCTCCTATTTCAACCAGGATTAATACCTCAGCTCCATAAACCAAAGAGAAGGGTGTTTCTCATGTACTCGTTTTTGTTGTTGTGCGATATGCCCATAAAACTCCGGGTAACACTTCAGGTCAGTTACCCTTTGACTCCTCTAATCTTTTCTTTAAATTGTTGATTATGACTTTGTTTGTTGATTCTGCTTGCCCATTTCCCACTGGATGATATCGTGTATATGTAATCCTTTTAATTTGCCAACTCTCAAAAAACTCTATGACTTGAGCTCCAATAAATTGAGGGCCATTTTCACATACGATTTCTTTTGGTACACCAAATCGGCAGATGATATTTTGCCAAATGAAATCCTTAATCGCCTTTTCTCGCACCTGTTTAAATTCTCCTACTTCCACCCATTTAGTGAAATAATTAGTAAGTACGAGCAAAAACTTTACCTGTCCTTTCGCTTGTGGTAATGGTCCTACTATATCCATTCCCCATTTCATAAATGGCGACGGTGCAATGATTGGATGTAATAATTCTGCTGGTCTGTGCATATTGTTATCGTACCTCTGGCATTTATCACATTTAGCCACGAAACTCTCCGCTTCTTCTTCTATTTTGGGCCAATAGTACCCTGCTCTAATCAAGGTTCTCACTAGTGATCTTCCTTCTGTGTGATTCCCACAATGTCCCTCATGTATTTCTATCATTACATACTCCATTTGCGAAGGTCTGAGGCATATTGCTAAGGGACCACCGAACATTTTCCGATATAATTACCTTGCTTTAAACAGTACCGAGAATCCTTCTTTCGTAGCGCATAAGCTTTCTTCTTATCATCAGGGACGGTACCACGCTGTAAAAAAGCAATAATTTTGTTCCTCCAATCCCAAGTTAAATTATTAAAATTTATCTCATTTTTATCAAGTTCGAGAACCGAGTGAAATAAATGTATAACTGAGGCGTTTGCATCATTTGCTACATCAGCTGCGGATGCAAGGTTAGCCAAGGCATCTGCTTCAACATTTTCATCCCTTGGTATTTGTATGACCTTCCAAGTTTGGAATTGCTTTATTAGTTCCCGTACCTTTTCCAAGTAATATTGCATCCTTGCTTCCCTGGTCGTGTAAGCCCCCAGCATTTGATTAACCATGAGTTGTGAATCACTTTTGATCACTATTTGATTTATACCAAGTTCTCGTGCCAATTCTAGACCTACAATCACAACTTCATACTCCCCTTCATTATTAGTTATGGAGTGACATTTAATAGCTTGCCTAATAGTT
Organism: Nicotiana glauca; assembly: GCA_026770625.1. Lineage (NCBI taxonomy): Eukaryota > Viridiplantae > Streptophyta > Magnoliopsida > Solanales > Solanaceae > Nicotiana > Nicotiana glauca. The sequence continues at coordinate 30,124 of MU718408.1, forward strand.
TCATGCGTAAGTAGTACTAAGACAATTCATAAACCTGCACCGTTTTCGTTTGATGAGCCATCACTGAATAAATTCCACGTACCTGGATTAGCCCCATTAAGTATCTGTACTTCTTTTTCTGCTTCTAATTGCATCCCTTGGCTAAAATCAGCCACGAAATCGGGTAATACTTGGGATTTTATTGTTGTTCTAGGTAGGTACGTGGTTTCATATTCACTTAGCTCTATGGCCCATTTAGCCAATCTGCCCGATAATTCATGCTTATGCAGCATATTGCGTAAGGGGTATGCAGTCACTACAATAATGGGATGACATTGAAAATATAGTCTTAACTTCCTATATGCCATGATTAAAGCAAGTGCTAGTTTTTCCAATTGTGGATACCGTGTCTCTGCATCTAATAAAGATTTACTACCATAATAAATAGGGGATTGTTTACCTTGTTCTTCTCGAACCAAAACAGCGGTTACCGCAACTTTTGAAACAGCATGGTAAATGAAAAGTTTCTCCCTAGCCTTTGGTTTTGCTAACAAAGGTGGATTTGATAAGTATGTTTTCAAATTCCTAAGTGCTTGTTGACATTCCTCATTCCACTCAAAATGATCCTTCTTCTTAAAGGCTGAGAAGAATTTAAAATATTTTTATGATGATTTAGAAATGAATCTTCCCAAAGCTGCGATCCTTCCTGTTAATCTTTTCACTTCTTTCTGGTTTGAAAGTATATCAGGGATTTCTTCAATGGTCTTAATTTGTGCAGGATTCACTTCAATACAACGGTTAGAAACAAGAAAACCTAAAAAAATACCTGATTCTACACCAAATGCACATTTTTCTGTGTTTAACTTCATATTGTATTTTCGTAAAATTTTAAAGGTGTCAGACAAATGTGATATATGATCTTCTGAATGCTGAGTCTTAACTAGAATATCATCTATATATACCTCTATGGTATTACATAAATGCTCTTGAAACATTTGGGTAACTAACCTTTGATACATTGCACCTGCTTTCTTAAGACCAAAGGGCATTACCTTATAACAGTAAGTCCCCCTGTCTGTTATGAAAGAAGTTTTTTTCTCGTCTTCTGGATCAATTTTGATTTGATTATAACCTGAATATACATCTAAGAAACTTAATAGCTCATGCCCTGCAGTAGCATCAATTAGTTGATCTATGTGTGATAAAGGAAATGAATCTTTTGGAGGCTTTATTAAGGTCTATGTAATCTACACAGACTCACCACTTACCGTTCTTCCTAGGAACCACAACAGTGTTAGCTAACCAGTTTGGATATTTTACCTCACGAATTGAACAAATTTTTAGCAATTTTTGGACTTCTTCTTGAATCACCTGATTCTTGAAAGTTCCTTGCTTTCTTTTCTTTTGCTTGACTGGAGGGTATGATGGATCTTCATTTAATTTATGAGTCATGACCTCCGGTGGTATCCCTGTCATGTCAAAATGGGACCAAGCAAAACAATCTATATTATCTTTTAAAAATTCAATCAACTTACGCTTTACCTCCGGGATGAGATTGGCTCCTATATACACTTTTCTATTGGGCCAATGTATAAATAAAACCACAGCCTCTAACTCTTATATTATTGTTTTGATGTTCTCATTTTCCTCTTGTTCATGAATGATATCAGGTCTTGAATCCACATCTGTTTGCCCTTGTTCAGTTGAGGTTGTCACCATGTTACCCCCACCTGAATTTTGTAATTGCTATTTGTCCTTCTCCCTTATCAGTTGAATTCGCAACGGAATTGATGCTTCTAGATGTTTGTTGATCACCTCTGATTTGGCATTCCCATGGAGATGGAAATTTAATAACTTGATGTAAGGTTGATGCAACAACATTCATGTCATGGATCCATGGCCTCCCAAGAATCATGTTGAAAGCCATTTCCATATCTACGAGCTGAAATTTGGTATCTTTGACAACGGCTTCTGCAAATGTAGTAAGTATTGCTTCTCCTTCCGTTACAACACTAGAGTTGTCAAATCCCGACAAAGTATGCGCTTTTGGAACCAATTTGTCTTCTGCTTGCATCTCGCGTAATACTTGTATCAAAATAATGTTTATAGAACTGCCTGGATCAATCAAAACTCGTTTCACGTTAGTGTCATGTACAAGTAAAGATATTACCAGTGCGTCATTATATGGAAATAATACACCATCTGCATCTGCGTCATGAAAGGTAATACTTTCTTCCTCCAAGACTTGTCGTGCCCGCTTCCCATGAGTGATTGTTACCTTGGAGATCTTATTAGCTACAGTATATGAGATGCCATTTATATCTTCGCCCCCACTTATAACATTGACGGTTCTTTTGGGCGAGGGTGGTTTTGGAGGCTCCTGCATGTACTTCATGTATGCTTGTTTACCTTTTTCACTGAATATCTCAGTGAGATACCCTTGTTTTAACAAATTATCAACCTCGCCCTATAGAAATCTGCAATCTGTTGTTTTATGCTCGTGGTCATTGTGGAATTCACATCAATGATCAGGGTTTCGTCTATTTGGATTTGATCTCATCTCCTTTGGCCATCGTACCTTATCTCCCATGCTTCTTAAAATAGATACGAGTTTAGAGGTGCTTACATTAAAATTTTAACCACCAAACCTTGCCTTTAGGCTTCCATCAACATCTCGTTACCAGCGTGGGTTTTGATCGTTCCCAAATCTTGAAGTCGAGCCTGATTCCTTATTCCTCGACCTGTGATCGTACCTCTGATTTTCTTGCTTCGCGAGTCTCTTTCCGTGGGTCCCATATATGGCTCATACTTGTTTTTACCAGATCGTTTTTCATTTTCTACACGCCTTGAGCTTACTTTTTCTTCTGTTTTATGTCGTAAAATAATATCTTCTTCAGTCCTCATCTTTGTATTGTATTTGTTGTAGACATCATTCCACGTTGTTTCTGGAAATTCTCGAAGGCTTTCCTTGAGTCACCTCGTAGCTTCTGAACTTTTCTCATTCAAATTGCTGGCGAAGGCTATGGCCGCCCAATTATTAGGTACTCGTGGCAACGTCATTCTTTCCCGTTGAAATCTGTCCATGAATTCTCTAAGCAACTCCGAATCTCCTTGCTTGATTTTGAAGATGTCCTCCATTCTCTTTTCAACTTTTTGAGCTCCCGAGTGTGCTTTGATAAATAAATCTGCAAGCTTAGCAAAAGAATTTATAGAGTTTTCAGGTAAAAGAGAATACCATATTAGTGCCCCTTCAGTGAGTGTTTCACCGAATTTTTTGACCAAGACTGATTCAATCTCCTGCTTAGTGAAATCATTGCCCTTGACACTTGTTGTAAGTGCAGTGACATGATCTCGTGGGTCGGTTGTCCCATCATTCTTTGGAATATCAGGCATCATGAACTTCTTTGGTATTGGGAGAGGGGCGGCACTTGGCTTCTAGGGCTGTTGAGAATATTTATCTATATCTACTCCCTTGATTACGGGAGGTACTCCGGGTATTTGTTCTATGCGGTCATTTTGCTCTTTAAGCTGTTTCTGCAATGTTAGTTCTAGATTTTGTAAATCAGAATTAACTTGTTTACCTGGGTGTCCCTCCTGTGTTTCACTGGGTGTTCCGCCGCTACCTGAATTAGCCAGTTCAGAACGAGGATTCTCCAAAGTATTGTTATTTGGAGTAGGTGTGGGTGGAGCAGCAGGTAATTGACTAACAAAAACTTGCAAAGCTTTGTTGACCTGAGTAGCGATAATTTTTTATAAAGCATCATCCATAGCTTGAACATTCTCAAATTGAACTTGTTCTTCTGTGTGGGACCCTTTAGGAGTTCATTCACGAGATCTCCCTGAAGTTGTTGGTTCGATTGATTTCTTGGTTTCCTTGGATGTTGTCATTGTTGTTCGACATAGTTGGTACAACAAAGAAAATCAAGTTGAGATATAATTGATTATCAGATTCCCGGTAACAGAACCAATTTGTTTAACCAAAAATTAATTTTTTAGTCAAAGCTACAATTTAGAAGAACACGGGTTACTGATAATCGGAAAATTATATAAAGAAAGAAATTTGTGAATAATATGATCAGAAAGCAAGTAAAACAAGGTATATTTCTATAGTGTTTCGTGTACTTACAATTGTTTGTTCCTTTCCCTTTTATATCTATTTTGAGGATATGAGCTTTACCTTTGTCATAATAAGGCTATTATGGGCAATTAATGACTTTAAGTGCTACGTTACACAATAATATACATTAAATATATATCATCTAATATTTTTAGTATTTAATATTTATTAAATTAATACTGTATCAGGACTCTTATTCGCTGTCAGATTCATTTATTTGATTCTTAACGATCTTTGAGCTTTAAATATCTTGAATAGGTACGAGCGTTGAATGGCTTGTACGACTGCTCGTGCCTCTTCTATTTAACTTGCTCATACCTGTTGTTGCTTGTACCTGTTAACTAACCTTAATTCTTTGACTGTTTAACTAGTCTACATGTCCTGACACGTCATTTCCAATATGCAAATTAAATTTTTCCCAATACAATGTGACTGATCATATAAACAATTCCATCAACTACAACCATGTCTCCGTCGAAGTAATAATTTGAAGGAAACTTGCCAATGGATTTCCACGAGTTACGTTTCGTCCAAAATATTTCAATATCTGTTGGAAGACCTACCCTAACTATTTTTTAATTGTCCAAAGAGTAAACATAGCCCAAAACGATATAAAGAAGGAAAATGCAGTTCCCTCTTCATAGGGATTGGACGAGGGATAGTTCCTTATTCTTTGATCGCCGGGTTCCATAGAACAATTTGGTAATTAGGGAAAGTAAAAAGAAATAAACCGTTGCAAGAATTCACGAATCTTCTATTCAATGAATGATCGATACCTGAAGGAAAGATCAAGAAGAGAGATAACAGAATCACATTGAAGAGCACGTTTATATAGTAGGGATAGTAGTATTGGCCCTTCCAACAAGACAGAAAGATTTTATGGTAATTGTAACGACCTGATCAGTCGTTTTGAGAAATTAAGCTCCGTTCAGCAGCATAAGGTCTGGAACAGCTTCGGAATATGAGTATCGACTTACGTGCGTGGTGGAATTCTTCTTTCGGATGGTTTAGAGTCAAATTTAGAGAAGAAACCTCGTTTTGGAAATTAGAACGGTAAAAAGTTGACCAGAAATGGATTTTTGGGTAAACGACCCCGGAATGGGCCGTCGATGATCTCAACATCTTCGTATGGTGATTTTTGACTTAGGTGCACGTCCGAATTCGAATTTGGAGGTCCATAGAGTAATAGAGGCATTTCGGCGAAAGTTGAAGTTGGAAAACGAAAAAGTCTGACCCACAGTTGACTTTTGAGATATCGGGGCTGGAATGCAATTCCGAGAGTTGGAACAACTCCGTTATGCCATTTTGGACTTGTCTGCAAAATTTGGCGTCATTCCGAGTTTAATTGATAGGTTTCGGCATGGGTTTCGATATTTGAAGACTTAGAAGTTCATAAACTTGATTTTTTGGTTTGATTCGTAATTTCGATGTTGTGTTATATGATTTGGAACTTAGAGTGAGTCTGTGTTAGGTTATATGACTTGTGTGTATGATTGGTTGATGTCCCGGGGCCTCGGGTGTGTTCCAGATGCTCAATGGGCAAATTTCGGAGTTTGAAAGAAAATTTACAGCAGACCTTCTGGTGTTTCCGCTTCTGTGGCTTGGGAACCACAGAAGCGGAGCCACAGAAGCGGCTTGGTCACCGCAGGAGCGAAAAGAGGGCCAGGCAGCTGGGTCCGCAGAAGCGGTGGAAATTCCGCTGAAGCGGAATCGCTCCGCGAGTGTAAGACCGCAGAAGCGGAATTTGGAATTTGAAGTGAGGAGTCGCAGAAGAGGCTCATGGTCCGCATGTGCGGGACCGCAGAAGCGGTCCCTTGTCCGCAGAAATGGAAAGCACTGTTCTGAAAAGGGGAAATCCGAGGGTTTATTTCAAACGTTAGAGAAATCAAAATTTTGCTCGGGAGAAGGCGATTTTGGGTGGATTTAGAAGAGGAGATCACTGGGCAATGTTTCCTTAACCTCATTTAGTTGTTTTCTATCAATATCTAGTTAAATCCACCATTAGAATTCGAATTCAAGGTCAAAATTGTGGAAAACTGGATGAAACTTCTTAGACTTAACTATTGGGTTTTGATGGGGCGTTTGACCTCTGATTTGGGAGATTTTTATATGGTTAGACTCGTGAGAGTACGAGGGTTCTGAAAATGTGAAAATTATTTGATTACGAGACATTGGTTGGAGGGGCATTTTGGTCATTTTACCTATTTTCGCGCCCTAGCTTTAATTTTAATAGTGGAATCAGTTGTTTGCAATATTATTTACGATGTGTAATTGAATTGAGTAGATTTGAGCCATTTGGAGTCGAATACTCATGGCAAAGGCGCGGTTTCTAGTGATATTGAGCCGGTTCGAGGTAAGTATCTTGCCTAACCTTGTATTGGGGGACTTTTCCTTAGGAATTGAGTCTTCCTTGCTAATTGTATTCCTTGTATGCGAGGTGACGAGTGCGTGCTTGGATTTATTTGTGGAAAATTGCCCCTTTTAGGCTCTTAGTTCATTATAATCACCGAACATGAAGTTGTTCTTGATACGATTGAATTCCATGTTGTTAGTTTCACCTCTACATGATTTACTTGGAATTTATTGCCCTTTTGGTTATAGTTGTTGCCTAATTGGTTTTACTTGTTTAACTGTGGACATTTACCCCTCTATAGTCATACTATCATTTTTAACTGCTGTCTTTATTTGGAAAGCATCGTTTCTATCTCTCATGTAAATAATTGGCCTTAATTGGAAAGAAGTTAGATATCCACGTTTAGTTTATATTTCCCTTAATTGTAATTATTTGATTCATGTTAACTTCCTTGTTGTTGAACTGAGTATTATGAAATCATTGTTTCGTATTATTTCTCCCTTGTTGAGCTGTTCTTATTGCGCTTAGTATTTCCCTGTTACGGTTATTCCTTGTGAGTTAGTTGTACCGTCTTTTGGTGAATGGAATTTATGGAGTTGATTATCTTATTTTGTCCTGTATGTATTGTCATTGTTGTGTTGTACTTGAGACTGTGATGCACGAGGTTTCTGCCGTGCGGTAATCATTGAAGGGTTGCACGAGGTCTTTGCCGTGCCATTGTTGTTATTGATGTTTTGCACATGCAGCGTAATAAGGTGAGATATGTTATATGCTTATATGTGGGTTGCGCATGTGGCAGAATAAGGTGGGACATTGTTATGCACGTGTGGCGAAATAAGGCGGTGCCTATCATATTATTTATTGCACACGTGGCGAAATATGGTGGGCTACGTCGGGAATTGATTGTATAGAGCTGTGATGGCCTGTTGAGGCATTCCTATTTGTTTTTTATTGTGATTGTGGGTTGTTTACCGGTATGAACGTTACCGCTTGGGAGTTGTGAGCGAACATCGTATGTACGGTCCGTCCTCCTTTTCATGTTTGCTAGTTGGTAGAATTTTGTTAGAAACATTTGCACAAGCGTACACGTAGCTGAACACTCCTATTAGAGGTGAATTCCTCCTGATTTTTCTAAGGGTAGAGGTATGCCCTCGTTTATCCATTATATTTGTGAGAGTGGCCCTAGTTAGCCAGTTAGTTGTCGGTATGACCATGAGATTGATGGGGCACATGATGCAAATTGTTAGATTTCAGATGCTCGGTCTTCGCGAGTTGTGGTTTGTCCGAGACTTGGTGAAATTGTGGAAAGAGTAGGATAAGACCTTCTGTGAACATCATTGTATGATATGAGTTATTGACTTGATTTTTTTCCTTGCTGTGTTGTGACCTTAGAATTTGGATTGTGATTCTGCCGTCGTTTTGTATCATCGTTTATTATATTCTTGTTGTTAATTGTTGTATTTGTCCCTTATTGTGAATTGTAGCATTTTTGGTCGTTCATGCATTCTTTACATATTCATATGTCGTTACCATTATTCCTATGATTATACTGTTTATCGACCGGTAGGTGCCTTGACCGTTCCTTGTCACTACGCCACCGGGGTTAGTCTTGATTCTTACTCGGCACCGCCGCGGTGTGCTCATACTACTCTTCTGCACATTTTTGTTATGCAGATACAGGTACTCCCGTTCAGTTCTGTCAGCCTTGGATGGAGGTGTATCGGTAGAGACTTCAAGGTATATCTACTACGCCCGCAGACCGAGGAGTCCCTTTCCAGCTTTTCTGTAATAAGTTTAGTTTTTCCAGTATTTTCTCCTTTGTATAGATATTCTTGAGTCAGAGCCTCTTATGTATCCCTTAGCTTGTGATTTGTGAGTTTTCGGGTTTTGGGGAGTTTTTTAGCTTTGAGAATTGTTGTGGGATGTACCGAGCGGTACCTTAAACCCTGTTTATTTTACCAGTTCAATTTTATTTATTTTCTTCTGCAAATTTTGGTTTATCTTCCGCATTGTTAGGCTTATCTCGTCATAGGAACTAGGTGTCATCACGACATGTTCATGGAGGGTGAACTAGGGTCATGACAAGTTGGTATCAGAGCCCTAGTTCATAGGAGTCACAGATCATAAGCCGGTTTATTAGAGTCTCGTGGATCGGTACGGAGATGTCTGTACTTATATGCGAGAGGCTATGTAACCGTTAGGAAAATTCAACTTCACTTTATTTCCCTATCGTGCGAGACTTTTTTACATCCACAATCCTAAACCTCTATCTTCTACTCTCTCACAGATGGTGTGGACACGTACTACTCGAGGTGATCAGGCACCCGTGCCCCCTGCTGTAGCCGTCGGAGGTTGGGGCCGGGGTAGAGTTCGAGAACGCGCACGTGGTGCAGCGAGAGCGCTTGTGCGAGCTGCCGCCGAGGCACCACCAGCATATCCAGCCGGAGTCCAAGCACCTGACACGCCCATTGCTACTACTACCCCAGCCATTCAGGAGACTTTGGCACAGTTCATGAGTATGTACACCACTTTGGCTTAGACACGATTGCTTCCCCTTGTTGCAGCCACATCCCAGGCCGGGGGAGGAGCACAGACTCCCGTCGCCCGCACTCCTGAGCAGCGAGCGCATGTTGAGCAGGTCCTAGAGATTATTCCTGCGCCGGCTGCGACACAAGTTCAGCCCGAGGGCATGGCAGCGACTTCCGAGCAGGAGCAGATAAGACTAGAGAGGTTCAAGAAGTATGGTCCTCCGGTGTTTAGTGGATTAGCATCAGACGATGGCTTGGGGTTTCTTGATGAGTGTTACCGTATTATCCGTACCATGGGTATCTCTGGATCAAGAGGGGTTTCCTTCACTACTTTTCATCTTCGAGGAGCCGCCTATGATTGGTGGCGCACCTATGAGTTGGACAGTACAGACGAGGCAGCTTTACTGACTTGGACTCAGTTTTCAGATATGTTTCTGAGAGAGTTTGTTCCTCAGAGCCTTAGGGATACATGGCATGCGGAGTTTGAGCATTTGCGCCAGGGTGCTATGACTGTCTCGAAGTATGCTGTCTGTTACACCAGTTTGTCTAGACATGCCTCAGCCTTGGTTTCTACTGTTTGTGAGAAGGTTCGCCGGTTCATTGAGGGTCTTATTCCTAGCATCAGGTACAGCATGGCCCGTGAGTTAGAGATGGGTATTCCATATCAGCAAGTGGTGAACATTACTAGGAGGATAGAGGGTATGCATGCTAGAGAGAGAGAGGGCAGGCAAGGTTATGAGAGAGAGAGCGGACGAGATCAGGAGAGAGAGTTTGAGGAGGCGAGGGGTCCTCGTAGACCAAGGATATATACAGGTCCTTATTTTGGAGGCAGGGTGCGTCATGGTAGAGGTTTTGCGGGTCAGTCAGTTCAGTTTGCGCTTCAGACTCAGTATGGGGACTCAGGTGTTCATGGGTCTCGGAGCACCCGCACCGCATAGTTCCCACCGCCTCGTCAGCAGAGAGGGTGCTTTGAGTGTGGAGATACTAGCCACATGGTGAGAGATTATCTCAGACTTCGGACCGGTGTGTCCTAGCGAGGTATTCAGATAGAGGGTGGCCTAGAGGGTCGTTGATGTGTTCCATATGGTAGGCTTGAGGCCGGTGCGCTAGTTGAATGATATTCAGGTACGGATTCGATTTATTATTGAGGGGCACTATCTGTAGTCCATCACAACTCAGCTCATCGGGGTGAGTTCCATTATTTGTTGTTCCATTTATGAGTGCGTTTCATGATTTCTACTCTATTTACGTAATTATTCTATTGGGAGGTTCTATGAGTGATAACCACGTCTAGCATCTGTTTCTAGTTGTTGTCGAGGATTATGAGGCAGTAGTAAATTCATGTTGCCTGTTTCGGTAGGTTTGATGTGATCACCGAGTATTCTTAACTACGAGCTGTGATTTCTATGCTCCACCTGTATGGGAGCCCGCCTGTATTGTAATTTGTAGACGGGATTGATCTAGTGAGAGTCTCTAGATGGGTTAATGTGTGCCCTACTTGTGATTCAGTGTTGAGGGCGGGACCCTCGTGATTTCAGGTGATTGATATGCTGAGATCGGGTTGTGTACTGCAATGAGAGGTTATATCAGTATAAGATCATTATGAGTCTTTATATGCTTTCATTCCTTCTTGTTAGATGTTTTGTCGATTTGTGTTCTAGAAGGACCTGTGCTAGTTGATTTGTTTGTTAGTTCCCTTATGTGTTTCCTTCTCGTATTCAGTCATTTCAATTCTATGCTTCTTGAGGTTTAGCTTGGGGGTGTATACCCGTTGGTGTTGGCTGAGACTTGGTTGTTTGAGTGTTTTGTTACGCGAATTTTGTGGTTATGGTATCATTACCAGTGTTTTGGAGGTTTGAAATGAGTTCCTGTTGAATATGAGGCTTATGGTCGGTACAGATTTGATCTCAGGCAAGTATTGCCATCAGAAATATTATTGTGGGCCTATGTGTGAGGTGTCATGTTGTGTGGTTGTACCCTGTATGTGTTGGCTCGTATTGAAATAGCTGGTTGCGTCTGATATTAGACATGGATTTAGGATCGGTTCTTTTGGAAACGGATGGAAGGTGAGAATTCTGGCTTGAAGGCCTACTGGTATTGCTAGGAAGGTTAAATTTCAGTTAAGATGGTGTCGTCAGGCTTAAGTGGATTGGGGTGATATGGGATCACCCGCGGGTGTATGTTGGAAGTGCGCACTCAGTGACTTGAGAACTTCGAGGTGAATCTTAGCATGTTCGAGGACAAATGTTGGTTTTAAGAGGGGAAGGATGTAATGACCCGACCGGTCGTTTTGAGAAATTAAGCTCCGTTCGGTGGTATAAGGTCTGGAACAGCTTCGGAATATGAGTATCGCCTTGCGTGCATGGTGGAATTCGGCTTTCGGATGGTTTAGAGTCAAATTTAGAGAAGAAACCTTGTTTTGGAAGTTAGAACGGTGAAAAGTTGACCAGAATTGGACTTTTGGGTAAACGACCCCGGAATGGGCTGTGGATGATCTTAACAGCTTCGTATGGTGATTTTGGACTTAGGTGCGCATTCGAATTTGGATTTAGAGGTCCGTAGAGTAATAGAGGCATTTCGGCAAAAGTTGAAGTTGGAAAACGAAGAAGTTTGACCAACAGTTGACTTTTGAGATATCAGGGTTGGAATACGATTCCGAGAGTTGGAACAGCTCTGTCATGTCATTTTGGACTTGTATGCAAAATTTGGCGTCATTCCGAGTTGAATTGATAGGTTTCGGCATGGGTTTCGATATTTGAAGACTTAAAAGTTCATAAACTTGATTATTTGGTTTGATTCGTCATTTTGATGTTGTGTTATATGATTTGGAACTTCGAGCGAGTCCGTGTTAGGTTATATTACTTGCGTGTGTGATTGGTTGAGGTCCCGGGGCCTCGGGTGTGTTCCGGATGCTGAACGGGCAAATTTCGGAGTTTGAAAGAAAATTTGCAGCAGGCCTTCTGGTATTTCCGCTTCTGCGGCTTGGGAACCACAGAAGCGGAGCCGCAAAAGCGACTTGGTCAAAGCAGGAGCGAAAAGAGTGCAAGGCAGCTGGGTCCGCAGAAGCGGTGGAAATTCCGCTGAAGCGGAATCGCTTCCGCGAGTGTAAGACCGCAGAAGCAGAATTTGGAAATTGAAGTGAGGAGTCACAGAAGCTGCTCGTGGTCCGTATGTGCGGGACCGCAGAAGCGGTCCCTTGTCCGCAGAAACGGAAAGCACTATTCTGAAATGGGGAAATCCGAGGGTTTATTTCAAAAGTTAGAGAAATCAAAATTTAGCTCGGGAGAAGGTTTGGGTGGATTTTGATGAGGAGATCACTGGGTAATGTTTCCTTAACCTCATTTAGTTGTTTTCTATAATATCTAGTTAAATCCACCACTAGAATTCGAATTCAAGGTCAAAATTGTGGAAAATTGGATGAAACTTCTTAGACTTAACTATTGGGTTTTGAGGGGGCATTTGACCTCCGATTTGGGAGATTTTTATATGGTTAGAATCGCGAGAGTACGAGGGTTCTGAAAATGTGAAAATTATTTGATTCCGAGGTGTTGGCTGGAGGGGCATTTTGGTCATTTTACCTATTTTTCGCGTCGTAGCTTTAATTTTAATAGTGGAATCAGTTGTTTGTAATATTATTTACAATGTGAAATTGAATTGAATAGATTTGAGCCATTTGGAGTCGGATACTCGTGGCAAAGGCGTGGTTTCTAGTGATATTGAGCTGGTTCGAGGTAAGTATCTTGCATAACCTTGTGTGGGGGACTTCTCCTTAGGAATTGAGTCTTCCTTGCTAGTTGTATTCCTTGTAAGCGAGGTGACGAGTGCGTGCTTGGATTTATTTGTGGAAAATTGCCCCTTTTAGGCTCTTAGTTCGTTATAATCACCGAACATGAAGTTGTTCTTGATACGATTGAGTTCCATGTTGTTAGTTTCACCTCTAGATGATTTACTTGGAATTTATTGCCCTTTTGGTTATAGTTGTTGCCTAATTGGTTGTACTTGTTTAACTGTGGACATTTGCCCCTCTATAGTCATACTATCATTTTTAACTACTGTCTTTATTTGGAAAGCATCATTTCTATCTCTCATGTAAATAATTGGCCTTAATTGGAAAGAAGTTAGATGTCCACATTTAGTTGATATTGACCTTAATTGTAATTATTTGATTCATGTTAACTTCCTTGTTGTTGAACTGAGTATTATGAAATCATTGTTTCGTATTATTTCTCCCTTGTTGAGCTGTTCTTATTGAGCTTAGTATTTCCCTATTACAATTATTCCTTGTGAGTTAGTTGTATCGTCTTTTGGTGAATGGAATTTCTGGAGTTGATTCTCTTGTTTTGTCCAGTATGTATTGTCATTGTTGTGTTGTACTTGAGACTGTGATGCACGAGGTTTCTGCCGTGCGACTGTTTATATTGTGATGCACGAGGTCTTTGCCGTGCGGTTGTTGCTACTGTGATGCACGTGGTTTCTGCCGTGCGGTTGTCGTTGAAGGGTTGCACGAGGTCTTTGCCGTGCCATTGTTGTTATTGATATTTTGCACATTCGGTGTAATAAGGCAGGATATGTTATATGCTTATATGTGGGTTGCGCATGTGGCGGAATAAGGTGGGACATTGTTATGCTCGCGTGGCGAAATAAGGCGGTGCCTATCATATTATTTATTGCACACGCGGCGAATTAAGGGGGGCTACGTCGGGAATTGATTGTATAGAGTTGTGACGGCCTGTTGAGGCATTCCTATTTGTTTTCTATTGTGATTGTGGGTTGTTTACTGGTATGAACGTTACCGCTTGGGAGTTGTAAGGGAACATCGTACGTACGGTCCGTCCTCCTTTTCATGTTTGCTAGTTGGTAGAATTTTGTTAGAAATATTTGCACAAGCATACACGTAGCTGAACACTCCTATTAGAGGTGAATTCCTCATGATTTTTCTAAGGGTGGAGGTATGCCCTCGTTTATCCATTGTATTTGTGAGAGTGGCCCTAGTTAGCCAGTTAGTTGTCGGTATGACCATGAGATTGATGGGGCACAGGATGCAAATTGTTAGATTTCAGATGCTGGGTCTTTGCAAGTTGTGCTTTGTCCGACACTTGATGAAATTGTGGAAAGAGTAGGATAAGACCTTCTGTGAACATCATTGTATGATATGAGGTATTGACTTGTTTTTTTTCCTTGCTGTGTTGTGATCTTAGGATTTGGATTGTGATTCTGCCATCGTTTTGTATCATCGTTTATTATATCCTTGTTGTTAATTGTTGTATTTGTCCCTTGTTGTGAATTGTAGCATTTTTGGTCGATCATGCATTCTTTATATATTCATATGTCGTTACCATTATTCCTATGATTATATTGTTTATCGACCGGTAGTTGCCTTGACTGTTCCTCGTCACTACTCTACCGAGGTTAGTCTTGATACTTACTGGGCACTGCCGTGGTTTGCTCGTACTATTCTTCTGCACATTTTTGTTGTGCAGATACAGGTACTCCCGTTCAGTTCTGTCAGCCTTGGAAGGTGGCGTATCGGTAAAGACTTCAAGGTATATCTGCTACTCCCACAGACCGAGGAGTCCCTTTCCAACTTTTCTGTAATAAGTATAGTTCTTCCAGTATTTTCTCCTTTGTATAGATATTCTTGAGTCAGAGCCTCTTATGTATCCCTTAGCTTGTGATATGTGAGTTTCCGGGTTTTGGGGAGTTTGTTAGCTTTGAGAATTGTTGTGGTATATGCCGAGCTACACCTTAAACCCTGTTTATTTTACCAGTTCAGTTTTATTTATTTTCTTCCGCAAATTTTGGTTTATCTTCCGCATTGTTAGGCTTACCTAGTCATAGGGACTAGGTGCCATCACGACATGTTCATGGAGGGTGAACTGGGGTCGTGACAGTAATATTGATGTTTAATGAATTGTTGATCTATAGAATGCCGTGATTTACAAATGCATTTGAACCTGAGAAGTTATTTGACAGGAAGTTTTATCAATATATCAATGGTGATATTATTGTGAATGTCATTAGGCATATCTGATGGATATAAGATTTTGTGTTTGAATGGCTGCTTTTGATGTTGAAAGATTGTCCCTATGGTTCGGATATAAAACAATTTAGGGTATAATAGAATCGGGAAAACCCCAAAAAGAGTATCATATAACTACAACAAATTTAGTCTAAGGCCACAATAACTTTAGACAACGCTTAAAACGTATTGCCAAAAATATCTAAGGGGATGCTTTTCAAGGGTGGCCTTTGAGGATAACTTTTGGCAATGAAGTTTGGGCAACGCTTTAAAAGTGTGCTTTTACAAAAAAAAAAAGGCCATTTTAAGTGTTTCCAAATCATAAACAATTAGCAACGCTTATCCACCTGTAATACAATACTTACAAAGTGTTGCCATTTTTTAATCCTAAAAGCAATACTTTTGAAGTGTGCTCAAATTGCAATAGTTAGTCAATTGCATGTAATTTCGTTAACATCTAGCCATAATTTTTTGTTGGTTTGTACATGTCTTGAATGTATAAGTATGTTTCCTTGTTGTTTCGGATTCTCCATCCGCATATGCCTCTGTCCAGTTCATATTTCAGTGGTTTTATATCTTATTTCTAATAATTTTATGTTTATAAATAATTGGAGTTTCTTTGCAATGGAAAATTAGCAGTATTTATCACATTATTCATATGTGTGCTAATCCTCAGTAAAATATTGTAGTCACTATTTCTGTTTCAAGCTTATGGCTAAGTGTATTTGGCATGAGCAATCTAGTAGAGTGAAACAAAAATATATCGTGCTCTTTAACTAAGTTGTGTACTACATATAACTGCATCTACTTTGTCTTTTTGGTCTGACTATAATGTGTGATAACTATGATTTTAACACGTTTTATGTCCATACTTGCCTATGCTTTGTGTATGAATTGCCACAAAATAGTCCCAAAATGCTTACAAGTTGCGCTTGATTGCAGGTTTGAGCAACAAGATAACAAATGTCAAAGATCGGATCAAAATAGAGTGAAACCTGCTAAGTGTCAAAGACCAAGTGAAGCGGGGATCAAGAGAACCTAGCGCGGACCGCACTGATTTCCCACGTGGCCGCGCTAGGAGATTCAGAGAGTGAATATTTCAAGGGCATCCTGCGCGGCCCGCGCTCATCTTTACACGGTCCACGCTTGTGAAGATTCAGAGACCTAAAATTCAAGGCCAAGTCCCACGGGCCGAGCTACAAATCAGTGCGGTCCGCGTGGGTGAGATTCAGAGAGATGATGATATTGCCCAAGTCCTTCCACGCGGCCGCGTTCCATTTATACGCGGTCCGCGGCCGCGCTACCTTATTGCGCGGTCCGCGCCCCCAACTTCAGAGAAGAGAAACTTGCAAGACCAAGAGCCTACGCGGCTGCGCTACATTTATGCGCGGTCTGCGCTGACCCTGCAGGGGTATTTTTGTCTAGTTTTTCCAGCACGGTATAAATAGAACATTTTACCATTTTTAGGTTAAGTTTTGTACATCTGATAGCTGCTTCACTCGTGAGACATATGTTTAGCCTATTTTGGGCATTTTGAGCTTATTTCATCATAGATTATTATAGTTTAACATTAGAAATTAATTAATATAGTTGTTTCATCTTCTATTTCTTCAGTTTCTTCTTTAATTATGTCTAGCTAGACCCATTAGCTAGGGTTGTGGCTCAACCCTAGTGTGGGTAATTGATGGGTGTTGCTTCTTAATGATAGATTGATATTGGGTGCTTGTTATTTGGGTTAATTTTATGGTTTAATTAAGGATTGGTGGTTGCAAATATTGATTCTAGCTTAGTGGGTCTTGACCCTTATTGAGAAAGAGAGTCTATGACCCCAAAATTGACCCAACAAGGAATTGGGATGGACCCATGAGAAATGGTAGTCAAAATTAACGGGTTAAACCTCGAGAGAGTTATCACCCTACTTGAACACTAGTTGCTTGGTCTAATTGGCCTACCCAATTGGTCCCGAGAGAGTCAATTGAGCAAAATCGATCTCTCTACCGAGAGGTGCGAGAGTGGGTACAATTGTGCAACGGTTATAACATTGATCCCAAATATGTCAATCTATTATTAGTAGCCTCTACCTGTTAGTTAACCACCTAGGTGGTGCCATGACCCTAGTGCCTTTCTCTATATTAATTACAACTTAAAAAGTATCTCTTTAGCATAATTTAGTCTTACCCTTAGTTGATAATAGTAGTTGAAAAAAAAGAAAACCCAAAAATGTTAGAAGTTCAATTAGAAGCACAAACGCATTCTTAGACTATACAAATACGCAACTCCATTCCAATCTCCCTGTGGAAAATCGACCCTGATACCACTATTCGGGTAAAAGCTTTAGCGCCCGCTCTTCCTACCGTTGTGTAAGGTTGAGTTTGCCGCGATCACTTTTTGGCGCCGTTGCCGGGGAGCTTACGGTGTTGAGTATTTATGTAGCTAGTTTTATGTTTTGCCTCTCTTTACTTCTTTTTACTAACTTTATTTGTGTCGATCCATCAGGTACACATGGCTCTAAACGGAAATGAACCTCTTAGCAATGCCTTGGTGGGGGAGGAGTTTGAAGATGTTGAGCAAGATGAGCTTCCGGTACCTCAAGTACCACGGAGAGGTAGAAATGCCAATGCAAACCCGAATGACCAAATCGCAGACCCTCCTCCACCACCGCCAAGAGTGGCTCCAAGATTCCTTCCAAACCAGGTTATGCAAGTGCCATAGTTCCTCCCCGTATTCGGGCAAGAAATTTTCAAATCACCAATGTTATGTTGACTTTGCTCGAACAGAGAGGGTATTTTACGGGCGCCTCCGACCAAAATGCATACAAGCACTTGAAAGGATTTGTAAATACTTGCTGGGGGAGTAAACAAACAAACGTGTCAGAGGATTCTTTGAGATTGAGGCTTTTCCCGTTCTCTATTCGGGGTAAAGCATTGGATTGGTTAGAAAGTCTTCCAAATCATTCCATCACAACATGGAATGAATTGGCGGACAAGTTCATTGCCAAGTTCTTTTCTCCAACTCACATGGGAGCGCTCCGTGATGAAATTTTGGCTTTCAAACAAGAGCCAACGGAACCTTTACACGAAATATGGGAGAGATTTAGGACTATGGTTAAAGAGTGTCCAAATAATGATATGAATGATGTGATGATCCAACAAATATTCTATAGGGGCATCAACACAACCAACCAATGTATTGTGAACCAATTGGCGGGTGGAAATTTTATGAAGCTCCTGTACAATGAAGCTTGTGATGTGTTAGATGAAATGGCCGATACTTCTTCGGCGTGGCAAAGCCAGGAAAACGTTCCTCAAGGTGATCCTAATGTCATACATTTGCATAGAGAGTTGCATGATCATGGCCATGCCATTGCCGAACTCACAACAACAATGAACCAACCAATTGGCGAAGGCGCAATTGCAACAAGTTCAAAACCCGTGCCAAGTCAATGCCATGGAAGGAGTGAATATTATGAAAAGAAGGCAAAAAGAGCAACAACCTCAAGGAAATTGTGATAACTATGATGATGATGGTGGTTATTCGAACGAGTGCTATGATGAGCAAAGTGAAGATTGTCAATATGTTAACAACTACCAAGAAAATAGAGGAAATCAAGGAAATCAACAATGGCGATCCCAAGGAAATTGGGGCAATCAATAAGGAGGCAGAAAGTGGAATAACAATAATCAACAACAAAGTGGTGGAAATTGGAATAGGAATAACCAAAACAACAATTGGGGGAACCAAGGCAACAATGGTGGAAAATGGAACAGAAACAACAACAACAATTGTAACAACAACAATGGTCAAGGTGGGTAGAACAACAATGGTGGTCAAGGTAATCGGGGGCAAGGCTTTCAAAGGCCTCCGATGTTTCAACAACTGAACAACCCGCCACTGTTTCAATCTCAAGGGTCTAGTTCTTCGGGAAATGAATTTGGGAGAATTGAGGTTATGTTTGAGCAAATGATGAAGAAGAACCAAGACTCTGATGCTCAATTGGCTTCACACAACACTTCCATCTGTAACTTGGAGGTGCAACTTGGTCAAATTTCTCAATCT
>MU718408.1:49896-106687 GCA_026770625.1 Nicotiana glauca
GCATTCACTATCCCGTGTACCATTGGAAGTGCCGACTTTGCAAAAGCCCTTTGTGACTTGGGGGCGAGTATAAACTTAATGCCATATTCGGTCTTCAAGACTTTGGGAATCGGAAAACCTCGCCCGACTTCAATGAGGCTCCAAATGGCGGATAGGTCAATGAAGTGGCCTTTGGGTATAATCGATGATGTCCTTGTTCGTGTTGATAAATTAATCTTGCCGGCCAACTTCGTGATACTAGATTGTGAGGTGGACTTTGAAGTCCCAATTATCCTTGGAAGACCATTCCTAGCTACGGGGAAGGCTTTGGTCGATGTCGAGGCGGGAGAGTTGACTTTCTGTGTTGGTGATAAAAAGGTGGTGTTCCATGTCTGCAAGTGTATGCGGCAACCAAATAGCACCGAGGTGTGCTCGTTTGTTGACATTGTCATGGTGGTGATAGTGGATGACACAAGCACAATGATTAATGTTGAAGATCCACTTGAAGTTGTGCTTTTGAACATGGAGGCTAATGATGATGCCGGGAGAATTGAATGTGTAAATGCTTTCCATGGTATGGGCTCGTATTCTTATGAGCCTAGGAAGTTATCCTTGGACCTTGAGAATCGCAAAACTCCCCCAACCAAGCCATCTATTGAGGGGCCGCCGGTGTTGGAGTTGAAACCACTTCCTCCTCACCTCAGGTATGAATACTTGGGCCCTAATTTCACTTTGCATGTTATTCTTTTGTCTTGCTTGACTAACATGCAATTTGACGCCACTTTGGCGGTTCTACAAAAGCGCAAGAAGGCGATTGGATGGACATTGGCAGATATTCGGGGTTTAAGCCCCGCTTTTTGCATGCAAAAGATCATATTGGAGGAGGATACAAGGCCGTCTCTTTGACATCAAAGAAGATTAAATGAAGCTATCCAAGAGGTGGTAAAGAAAGAGGTTATTAAATGGTTGGACGCCGGTGTGGTCTACCCAATCTCGGATAGTTCATGGACCTCTCCGGTCCGATGTGTGCCAAAGAACGGTGGAATGACGGTTGTCACTAATGCCAATAATGAGTTAATTCCTACTCGGACGGTTACAGGTTGGAGAGTGTGTATGGATTATAGAAGATCAACAAGGTCACGAGAAAAGATCATTTCCCTCTACCATTCTTGGACCAAATGCTCGATCGTCTAGCGGGCCGGGCTGTTTATTGTTTTCTAGATGGCTACTCGGGGTACAATCAATATCTCATTGCCTCGGAGGATCAGGAGAAGACAACCTTTACATATCCGTATGGCACATTCGCTTTCTCAAGAATGCCATTTGGACTTTGTAATGCCCCGGCGACCTTCCAAAGATGTATGATGGCAATCTTCACCGACATGGTGGAGGATATTCTGGAGGTCTTCATGGACGATTTCAGTGTGGTGGGGGACTCATTTGAAGAATACCTAGTGAACTTGGATAAGGTGTTGAAAAGATGTGAAGAAACCAATCTTGTACTCAAATGGGAGAAATATCACTTTATGGTGCAAGAGGGTATTGTGTTGGGTCACAAAATCTCAAAACATGGAATTGAAGTCGATAAGGCAAAAATTGAGACGATCTCGAGGCTCCCTCCCCCTACTTCTGTCAAAAGGGTGAGGAGTTTTCTTGGTCATGCCAGGTTCTACCGGCGATTCATTAAAGACTTCTCGAAAGTTGTGACCCCGCTTTGTAAATTATTATAAAAGGATGTCAAGTTTGTCTTTTATGAGAGGTTCATGGAGTCCTTTGAGCTATTGAAACACAAGTTGACCACAACTCCTATCATCACCGCACCTAATTGGGAATTTCCTTTTGAACTTATGTGCGATGCGAGTGATGTGGCGGTAGGTGTGGTGCTTGGCCAAAGAATCAACAAAATATTCCATCCTGTGTATTATGCTAGCAAAATGATGAATGATGCCCAAAGAAACTACACGGTGACGGAAAAAGAGCTATTGGCTATTGTGTTTGCGATGGAGAAATTTTGCCCTTATCTTATGGGGGCGAAGGTGATCATACACACGGACCATGCAGCCCTTTGGTATTTGATGACAAAGAAATATTAGAAAGCAAGGTTGATGAGATGGGTGCTACTCCTTCAGGAATTTGATCTAGAGATTGTGGATAGAAAGGGAAGTGAGAATCAAGTTGCAGACCATTTGTCCCGTCTAGAGGAAGAGGGGAGACCAAGCAATCACTACCAGAAAATGGGCCTATGGGAACAGTTATGTTGGCAACGGTTTGTGAACCGTTGCCATAGAGAAGATATAGTAACGGTTGCAACCGTTACAATAGAATTTGGGTGGTATTGACACACTTTAGCCATCAAACCGTTGCAATTGTGACAAAACCGTTGCCATAGAGGTTTGTTTCGCAAAGGATGTTCAAACAGTCCCAATAAACATATATATGGCAATGGGTTTTGAAAAAAAATATTCTATGGAACGGGTATTCATTCCCCCACATTTTACCCCTAAAATTTAGTGAGCCTGCCAATCTGACCTGTCATTTTTTTTATATTTTAATTAATTTTAATAAAATAAATATAGTAAATGTTAGCCCACCTCCAGTATAGTCATACAGTCGTCGATACAACCAAACTCCGATCCCCTCTCTCTTTTCTTTTTGCCTTAGATTCAAGAATCCATCTCCTAAATCCTCTCTTGCCGAATTTCTTCCAAATCATTCAGATTTACATTGTCACTTTGACTCTCTCTATATCTATGCAATTACATCTTCATTGGACCACAATAATCATTATGCCCTAGAGTTCCCAACGCTGATAACGTGGTCGCCGTTCACCATTTTTCGTCGGTCTTTCTGGCCCTTCTTTGAAGCTTCGCATGTTACAAATCCAATGAACTCAGATACCCACTTCTTCCAGGATAATTTCTAGCCTTCCCAAAATTCCCAAATTCTAAAATCATATTTGTGCTCGAATCAGAGAAGCCCAAAATCACCATATGCTGGTAATTTTCTCTCTTCTTTTGGTTATTTTTACTGTGTTTTTTATTTCTTGGCGAAAAGGTTCTTAATTCATGCTTTAGTCTTTTGGGTTCTTTGTTTAATTCATGTTGTAGTCTTGGCAAAAAGGTTCTTAATTCATACGTATTTTATGTGTTTGATGTAGTATTTTGGGTGTTCATTTTCCTAGGCTTTTATTTGCTGCGGATAATGGAAAGCCCTGAAAACTTGGGTTTCAGTTTCTATCCTGGTGGGAAATTCTATAATGGATTCGAGCAAGTACTAAGTCGATATAGACAATTAGTTCCTCAGTTACACCTTTTAGGACCAACATCGTTCGCTCCTATTATTGAAATGGCAATCAGTATTGTAGAGCGGAGTGGTGGCCAGTACCATATTTTATTGATAATCGCGGATGGATAGGTTGAAAATGGAAATGTTACAAGAGATGCGTGTAACAGATTAAACCCTCAAGAGAAGATAACAATTGAAGCAATTGTGAAAGCAAGTACATACGCCTTGTCTATTATTGTAGTTGGGGTTGGAGATGGACTGTGGGATATGCTGAGGGAATTCGATGACAATATGCCTGCTCGAGCCTTTGACAATTTCCTAGGCTTTTGTTTGCTGCCAGAATACAAAAGCATTCTGTTGAATTTGCCTCATTTTTTGTTTATAAATTTTAGTCTTGGGATTTGCATTCTTACTCTTTTTTGCGATTTATTATGAACACTAAAAGCACTCAGAATGAAAAGGACTAATTGTTAAATTTTTATGATGCCCCAAGAGTGTGGTCCTACTCTGAGTGTGTGTTCGCTGTCACACTTCCTTTTTTACACATCTGCCCCGAAGGATAAATGTAAGGGGAGTTTTTCCATTTAAAGTGATATTATTCGAATTGGGATTATTTATTTATTTTTACAGTCGCCACTTGGGATAGGATTGGCTTTTGATGTCCCAAGTCACCGGTTTAATCTTGAATCCCAAATCGAGGAAATTTCGACTTCCCGAATAGAGTTTGCGAACCAGAAATTCTGAATAAGGAATTCTGTTGACCCGAGGGAAGGTGTTAGGCACCCCCGAATCTCGTGGTTCTAGCATGGTCGCTTAAATTATTATAAATGGCTAAAAAATCTAATTTTTATACATGCCCCAACCTATATTGCAATTTTAAGATTATTTACCGTTTCTAGTTAAATTTCTTAAGGAAGTGAACGTCGTTAAAAAATATGTTTTCGGATCACGTCACATGAAATGCATCCGGATCCTCGACACATTCTTATTCGACATTTTTGGATTTGGATTTGGGTTGCATGAAATTCACACCCGTATTTGAGAAGGTGAAATTATAAAAAATGCACCTAAAATGGCTAGCGTGTGATTATCTTGGGGAGGGCCGTAAAATTTGCTAAACGGCCCCTCCCGAAATCTAAGCATTTTAATTCAAATATTATTTGAGGGCCCCACAATATATGTTTTGTTCGGCGAGGCTCATCTCATTTTTATTTTACGGTCAGTCTAAAGCAACTATGATTGTCTATTCGTTATTTGTCTCTAAACGGGCTAATTAATTGGCGCATATAAATTCGAACCTCAAATTCAAGTCCGAATTCAAATAAAAGGGAGGACCCTTTTAATTTGAACTCACCACCTAATTTGAAGTCCAATTTTATACTTACAAATTAATTCCCCATGTTCCTAATATACCTTTTAAAAAGGCTTTACTTTATAGTAACTTTTTGGGCCTGTAAAGAGATGTCCAGGCCAAGGCACGTTGATTTTTTAGTTCCTTCTTCAGGGCTACTGGATCTCATCAGATTGAATTCAAGCAAGCCTGTTATTTTCATTCTAGTCACGATTTGTGACCAAGTAAGTAAGTATCATGCACCCTGTACCAATTCGTTAGCCTTTGATTTTCAGAATCCACCATTAACTGATATTCTAAAGCAACTAACCATATACAATTCCAATTCCCACTTTTAATTTTAAACCAGTTGGTTCCTACATGGATAATTACTTGGTTAACCTGGGACTTAATAGCTATTTAATCCTACTTATCACGCTTCAAACAAACTTAAGCAATGCTAGGAATCAAACAATCATTAACATTCATTTTTTCAACCTGTTCCGTAAACAGTCAAGTAGACGTATTCTACTGCTACTAGCAGGATTAGATCCAGTATTGTTAACCTAAGGTCATGCTCGAAATTTAAATGTGTCCTGTTGACAAACTAGCATCCATGCTTGCGTAAAAACAAAAGGAAATCCAAGAATTCAGATTGATCCTAATCAGCCCTAACTAGACAGTCCCAATTATTACAACCCAGCTAATTCAAATCAGTTTTCAGTCTAATACAATCAACAAATTCAATGTCCGAAAGTTCTAATTATTTAAAACACCTAAATGTCTCTGTAAAAGCAGTGTAATTGCAATCTAATAGCAGTCGAGACATTCTGAAATTAAACAAACCTAGGCAATTACAATTCCAATTGAAATGAAAATACAACAAGGCAAGTATATCAACACAACTTTCACTTCATTTCACTCTCAAAATTGGAGATCTACACCAAGGTCTCGAAGTGTACCTGGAATCGAAACAAAGGAGAAGTAAAGGATCAATTTAACAGGAACAACACAGCAACAGCAACTCGAGAAGTGATTTAGCACCCAGAAATGTTTGACAGTTAGATAGAAACCGACAAATCAAACCAAAAACCACTTGAAATGCCCTCAAACAAATTCAACAGTGAACTTAAATTGCTTGTGAGACTTCCTGAAACAATAATCAACCAAAACAAAACCAAACGAATCCAAATATACTTGACCAAACTACCAAATACTCTTAAATGTTGCTGAAACTCGAGCTTAGAACAGATTTGGAGAAATGCAAAGAGAAAATTGAAAAAATGATCTAAATAAGCAATAAAACAGTAAGTTTTTTTTTATTTTGATGTTTTGGATGTTTTTGGATTTTAAGTATTTGAATTTCAGGGCAGATCTGAAAATTAGAGGGAGAGAGAGTTTTTTGATAGCTAAAACTTTTTTAATTTTCAGGGGGTGTCTAAAATTTGTAAAAGAAGGCATTAGGGGTGCCTTTTATAGGCAATGAGTGGCGCAGAATATTCTGGAAGCATTCTCCAATTTTTCCCCCTTTTTTATTTTATAATTTGACTATTAGACCCTAAATTTATGCCTTGTTACCCATGTTACTGCATAAAAATGCAGAAAACTTGCACTAAGGCCCCCTTCTAGAAGACCTAGGGTATTCTTTAAGCTATGAAATTCCTATGCTACCCTTATTTTGGTTTTGAAATTACTATTCCTAACAAATCAGCCCTTTTCCATGCCCAAATTGCCCTTATTTGCCACTTGAAATTACTAACCAAACCCAAGCAAACCCTTTTTTTTACCTTAGTTTACATCTTAACTATAGTCTAAATCAGCTATATCCATGACACATTAGCCTAAGCTAAACCTAATAACTGATCAAGACTAACTACTGAATTAATAAAAACTAAACTAAACTAATTAAAAACAGCTAATAATAACCATAAAGAAATATTGAACAATGAATTAAGATGAGTCAAGTCCAAACAAAGTCAATTAAAAGCTATTAAAGCAAAAGATTAAACTAATATCTTACAATTACAAAGCATAACAAAGATCAAAATCTAGCCAATCCAAAAAATCATACTACTAATCGGCTATCATCAAGACGAACTAAGGTCAATCAAAAAGGAAAATCAAGCACAAAATTTAGAACACGAAGTCAAAACATACTGACCAAAACTAAAACGAAAATAAAAATAGAAATTAGAAATTATGAGATTTAAAACAGAAGAAGAAAAATAAACAAAGAAAAAGGAAAAGAAAGAACTCACTGATATAAGTCTTCCACTGGACTGGCTTCGAATTTGATTTTAAATTAATGTTATACGTTTATTTGGTCCGAAATAAAGATAAAACATTAATCTAAAATCAATCGAACACTTGAAGCTCCCCAAACAGACTTGATTTCAAAACCCTAGGTTAACGATTCGACGAGTTCCGATGATATTTGACGGAAACCAAGTGGAAATTTGGGATGAGGGAAGAGAGAAGATGATTTGGTGTTAATTTGGACGGATTTGGGTGAGTTTGTGTTTTGGCCGGATCTTAGATCTGAAATTCGAGAAGTTGGATTGGGATTCGAAGGAAATAGGTTATGAATTCGGATAGAGGAGGACGAGGAGAATTAGGGGTGTATTTTTGGAGTGATTTGGAGCTTCGCCACCGCCGGCGGCGATTTCCGGCCGGCGGCGGACGACGGAGATGCGGTGGGGGCACGGCGGAGGGCTGCCGGCGTTACAGGGGTGGGTTACAGGGGTGTACGAGGATGATGTATAATTTTTTAGGATTTGGGGTGTATTTTCAGACACTTCTAATTAAATGGGAGGATCAATGGGGACCGTTGGATGAAGGGAGATTGACGGTCAAGATCAAACGACGCCAAACGGCATCGTTTTATTTTACTGGGGGACAGGCCGGATTTTGATGGATTGGACTTGGGAAAACGGATATTAGGAAGGGCTGAGGGGAAAATTGTTTGGGCCAGACCAAATTGGCCCAATTTTATGGCCTGATTCAATTATTCACTCTCTTTTTTTTATTAATTTTCTTTTCTTTTCTTTTCCTTTTCCTTTTTATTTAATTGTTTTGTATTTACTTGTTATTATTATTTTGTTTATATTTTCTGATTTTATTATGCAAAACCCAAATCAAAATCTAAAATTATGCTAATTAATTTCCAAAATCAACTAATTCCTAAAAATGTAAAATGTAGAAAAAATGGTAAAAAGACTATTTTTTTGTTATTTTTTCTCTTATTTTAGTAATATTAATAAAAATATAAAATCAAATTCTAAATGCAAATATACTATCTTTGTACTTTTTATGAATTATAGCAACTAACAATGCACACAAAAATGCAAACAAGAAATAAAATCATGCAATTAATTCCTAAAAATTCAAATCATAAAAGAAAAATTCTAATTCTGAAGAAACTATAGGAGTAAATTAAGCGTGGCAAAAGTCACGTGCTCACATTCGCTCAAATTAATCACATGAATGCAATGCAAAATAAATGACTAATAATCTCTTAGTTAGTCTCACAATATAGCAAAACAAGACCATCCAGATTTGCTTAATGATTTCACCAAATTTTTGCCAGATTCTTCAGCTATTTCCATGGTTAAGCAATATCTTGATGAGTTAACCACCATCCTTAGTTCGTTATAATACATATTTCCATGACTAAAGCTTGTTTACAAATATTTTGGAACCCCACGCCCTTTATTTTTATTTTTTTTATTTTTTTGAGAACTCTTAGTTAGATTTGCTGGTTGTTGGGAAATCTTTATCCTGTTTTAAATTAGTGGATATTTAGTATTATTAGCAATAAATATTAAACTCGCGATTGGTTTCTTGAATCATATCATCTTTTCTTCTAGGAAATCAAGAAAACTTTCTTTCGTTCTTTTTTTTCCTCTTATAGCTATAATAGAATACTTCAGTCATAAAGATATTAGAAGTACAACATGTATGTATTTACATCTTTACACTATGAAGGTGATTACTATTATTTTTATATAATGATACGAAATTATCACGACCCAAAACTGAAGGTCTACTTACCACACATATGTGGTTGAGAGCAGGTCAATTTAGCTTGCAGTTGCTATCTTACCAAACATCTTTGAACCTGAAATTATAATGCTCTTGTTTCAGGTACGAAGGCCTTTCAGAAAAGTTTTTGTCATTTCCTATTCCAAAGGTATTGCTGTTAGCTGGGACAAACAGACTTGACAGGTTGTGTACTTCTCTCCCTGTATCGAAGGACATGTGGAATTCTATAATTGCATAGGCTTGTTAGCATGCATGCGAAGCTTCAACATTATGTGATTATGTATGAGACATAGTTCTGTATATTCCTTTTTTGATATGTGGTTATGTAAGAGATGAATCTTCTGTATATTCCTTTTCTTATCTTACTTCTCAGTGAGGGATTTCATTTGTATATTTTGCTCAAATGGACTCTTACTTAATACTGTCAAAGACATCTCAAGTTCCTCATTGTCTCTAAAGATTGGAAAAAATCTTTGTTGTTGGCTTCTGCCCTCAAGCTTGTTAAACTTCTTAATTGTTTCACTAGTTCTTCATCTGATTTAATTCTAGATAGTGTTTGCAGCTTCACAAAGTGTTTTGTGCCACTAGCCATCTTCATCTGTTGCTTCTACAGAGAATACCCAACAACTCCCTCATGTTGAAACTTGTGCAAGTAAGTAATTTCTTCAACTCTTGTTTATCCTTTTTTGTTGTTTGTAATTTCTTTCTATCAGCTTGTCAGCTTCTTGTTTATCTTTTTCTGTTGTATTTTCATTGAATAGACTATAGAATAATCATTGTTTTACTTCTAAATATGACAAAAATATGAATCAACATTGAAAAGAAATAACTTCAAAGAACATTGGATCGATGAGTAAAATAACATGAAGGAAGAAGATCAAGTGAACCGAAAATAATTGAGCATCACCATAGCATCTCTGATCTTCAGCAAGAACTATCCAAAAACGCAGACCAATTTAGGAGAAACATCATGCAACAACTTTTGATCTGCTAAGTACCGGTGGTCCACAGAGCTACATGTGTTGTCATATTCATTCTTTTCCGCTGCTATATGCAATACTTTTGGGCCGACGGGCCTTTTTTGTAAGTAGGACAAAACATGAGCTATTAAAATTTTGAGGGGCTATAGAGGGTAGTTTTCTCATTTTGATGTGCTTTAAGATAGGAACAGTCTCACATGTTTATTTTTTGGAACAAAATAATTTGCCATGGTCCATCATGTTGTAATTCACAGTCTGATAGACATATGGTTGGGAATAAACAATGATGAGACTTTACATCACTAGGAAAGTATTTTGCAAAGCATGCAAGAGCGTATCGGGCATTATTGTTCGCTCTAATTGTTTCTGCAAATATAAAGTCACCATGTCATAAAATATCTACATGGAACACAGCATGAACTTGAATCCTCAATGGTAGCCAAACAACTCAACCACATAAAACATCATATCCTATGCATTCCATGTTTTTAGAAGCAATAGACGACAAAAATCAAGACCTCAAAGCTCAATATCATAGGTTCATCTCCATCCCAAAACGTATACAATTATAGTTGGTAAAAGTGCTGGAATGCTTGCATCATACAGCCTCTTCATTTCTCTAGTTTTGCTCTTTTAGATTGTATATCAAAGAGCAATATAACGAAGGATAAAACTTATACATTACTGAATTCTTCAAGAGGGGCCTTTGAGGATTTCTGTTACTATGCCGTTGCTTTATTACTCTTAGGAATGAGATGAACACCAATAATCTATAATATTTCAGCCCTTCACAGTTCCTATATAAACTATCCATGACACTGAGAATGTAGCTTTTTATTATCCTTTGTCTTGAAATAGCCATGTAATTGCAGCACTGAGTGTTTCAGCTGGGTTAACTATTTAAAATTTTTGACAGAGACTTAATAATACGTATAATTCTAGTTTAACCAGCGATGCAATATCATCTTATGATTCTCCCATTTTCCTTCTCTTGATTCTTATTTTGATTGACCTTTTGTATTGAAATAACAGAAGGTTGTTCCTTTCTCTCTTTTGCTTTGCATTGGTCAACATAGATTTAGCTTGTAATGGCATGTTCTGATTTTAATGCTCGATTTTCTTTTCTTTCAGTGGATGCCAAGAAGAAAGTATGTGTTGTCAAATTGCAGCATCAACTTAACTTTTGTGCTAGCGGACCACTAACATATACATGAATAATCTGATAGTTTTGTCTTTCTCATTCTCATAAAATCAAGCTCAAGAATATTACTACACAACATTGTTTCACAAATGAATATACATTGTATGGAGTGTATTGTGTTAATATTTAGTCTCCTTGATGGTATTACTTCCTTTTTTTGATAATCCTACCAAGTAATTACATTAAGTATGAAAATATTTTTCTCAATCTCGGGCCTCTTTTACAGTTATATTAGGTTGGAAACAGTGGCGGTGATGATACATAAGCCTTTAGTTCCTTCAGGGACTCCAAGCACTCGGAGGTCCATTGGAGGTTGTTGTCTTTCTTGAGTACGGCAAAAGAACTTGTGGCATCTATCGGATGACCGTGGGATGAATCTCGATTGGGCGGCTATATGGTTGGTCAGTCTCTTAACCTATTTTTTTTTGTTAAGTTCTCTGGTATCCCCTCTATAGCTTTGAATTGGTCGGGGTTGACTTTGATGCCTCGCTGTGATACTAGGAAGCCCAGGAATTCCCTGAGGTCATGCCGAATGTACACTTTTCAGGATTCAGTTTCATTCTGTATCACCTGAGTATATCGAAGGCTTCTTTAAGGTGATAAATGTAATCCTCTTTCCTTTTGGATTTGATCAACATATCATCTATGTAGACCTCTATGGTTTTGCCGAGTTGGTCTTTCACCAAAAACTGAATCATATAAACACCTCTACTAATAAACTTGAAATATGCACTTGTGGTACTTTTTATACTACAACATATACACAGAGGCGACATCAATAATTGTATTTTGTAGCAGATGACAGAACAAAGATACAGACAAACAAGGTCTGTAAGAATGCAACAGACCATATTTGTAAATAGCAATCCGAGTTAAAGATTGCTAAATATTAATGATTACAATAAAAACTGATGACAAATTTAGCACGAGAAGAAGCTTAAAGTGCATTATTAAATATGGACAATTAACTTAGCTTGCAAAGCATTTGCAATTTTTAATTAGAGTCACTTTGCTTAATAGCAAAATATCCATACTCTTCTGTACTACAAATCATCTCTCATAGGTGTCTGATTTAGATTTGTATCCCTTTGTTTGGTAACTATATCAAAGTGCTATTTGTTCTCCTAATTTGGACTGCTTAGTTTTAATTATGGTTTTATTTCATGTATTCCTAATGTGCTAATCAAGGTTATGTACTGTAGGAAGCCTATATGTAAATGCTGTAAACTACCTATTAGCAGCAGGTTCAGATGAACCAACAAAGAGAGTAGTCTGTTTTAGAGAGGAAATCAAAATGGGAGATGTGAGAAATCATTCTGCTGCTGTTGGCCTCTCTGATGAAAATAAATGTTTTAGTGACTATTGCACTGTTGTTCGCTATTCTGATGGAAATTGCACATCTTCTGTCTTTCTAATGTGAGTAGCAATTCTTCTTTTTTGGCGGTTCTGTTGAGAAAAGTGATTTTATCGCTAATTAATTATTCAGTGCATGCATTTAGCTCATTGGATTTTCCCCTCACAGATTAGTTTATATGAACATAGATTTTGAGAGTCTACTTGGTCCACTTCTTTTGTATTTATTTATTTACTTATCTGTGCAAGGTTTATTTTGGTAATAACTTTACTTATCCTCTTTTGTAGGTGGAGTAGATCAAGAAATGGATGATGAAGACAATGAAGAACTAGCCCTTAGTTGAAATGAATTTTGTATTGTAATAGATAAATGTTCTAGGAATCTTTTGTTACCAATATTTTTGAAACTTATTTACTCTCTTGAAATGTACTAAACTTATGCACTCATGGGGTAAAATATTTGTTTTATGGATATTATTTGCTTGATGGATAATTTGTATTATTAATAGTTTCATTTTATGATGTATTTAAATATTAGTGTTATTATAATTTATTATATGTATAAATATTTATTTATAACATGTGCTATATTTTGGTTTTAACCGAACTGATATAATAGCCTACCAGAACCGTTGCAATAGGACACAAATGGCGTTCTAGTAGACAATGTAAACCGTTGCAATAGGTCTCATAAACTGTTCCAAATACAAATATAACTGTTACGATAGCCTAAAGAAATCGTGGCTATATCTAACATAACCGTAGCAATAGCTTACATAAGTGTTGCTTTAAATAATATGGTACATTTTATAAACAATACAGTAATGATTTTAAACCGTTCCAATTTAAAAAAATAACCGTTCCAACAGAGAAAGGGAAAACAGTTGCAATAGACGTATCTATTATCATGGCGATGCAAACCGTTGCAAGAACCATTCCAGTAGGCCTATGGGTACGCCGACTGATGTGACGGTCTTTAAACCGTTCCAATATCCCTATGGCAACGGTTTAACAGTCTATGGGAATGGTGTTTCAACCGTTACCGTAGACTAATTTTTCAGTAGTGAATGGTGTTGAGATAAATGATACTTTTCCCGATGAGAAGCTTCTTTTCGTTTCTATGGTGCTATACCTTGGTTCGCAGACATCGCCAACTTTATTATGACTGGCAATGTCCCGTGTGAGCTCTCTTCCAACCAAAGGAAGAAACTCAAGCGGGACAGCTTGGATTTTTATTAGGATGATCCGTATTTGTTTAAAATTTGTGCGGACGGGGTGATAAGAAGATGTGTGCTGGAAAGTGAGCAAATGAACATATTGGAGGCTTGTCACTCTTCTCCCTATGGTGGCCATCATGGGGGAGTGAGGATGGCATCACAGGTTTTGAGTTACGGCTTCTATTGGCCGATGTTGTTTCAAAATGCTAGTGACTTAGTGAAAAGATGTGATGCATGCTAAAGAGCCGTCGGGATTTCAAAAAGGGATGAGATGCTTCTCAATACAATTCTCGAGGTGGATATTTTTTATGTTTGGGGCATTGATTTCATGGGCCCGTTCGTGAGCTCTTATGGGAACACGTATATTCTTGTGGCAGTGGACTATGTGTCAAACTGGGTTGAAGCCGTGGCTCTTCCCAACAATGAAGCCCGAAGTGTCGTGGCATTCTTGAAAAAGAGTATCTTCACTAGGTTTGTAACCCCTCGTGCTATCATTAGTAATGGGGGGTACCATTTTTGCAACAAGGCTTTTGACTCATTGCTTGCTAAATATGGAGTTAACCACAAAGTGACCACCCCCTATCATCCACAAGCTAGCGGTTAAGTGGAGGTCTCAAATCGGAAAATAAAGAGTATTTTGTCCAAAACGGTGAATGCTAATAGGACCGATTGGTCGAAGAAATTGGATGATGCTCTTTGGGCTTATCGGTCGGCTTACAAGATTTCGATTGGTATGTCTCCATATCGGTTGGTGTTTGGTAAGGCTTGCCATCTCCTGGTGGAACTAGAACACAAGGCTATGTGGGCATTGAGGAAGTTGAACGTGGAATGGGATGTTGCAGCCAACCTCCGAGATGAGCAATTGAATGAACTTGATAAGTTTAGATTTCATGCTTACTCCAGCTCGTCCTTGTATAAGGACAAGATGAAGTACCTTCACGACAAGTATGCTCGGGTTAAAGAATTCAAGGTGGGCGACATGGTTCTTCTTTTCAATTCTCGGTTAAGGTTATTTCCCGAGAAGCTCAAATCTAAATGGAGTGGTCCTTTTAAAGTGGTATTTGTGACTCCTTTTGGTGCTCTTGATCTCAAAAACAAGAATGGTAAAGTGTTTCGGGTCAATGGGCATCGTGTCAAGCACTATTTGTGAAAGATTGATGACAGCCATGTGGTGGCACTCATTCATTTGAAGTGATATGATGGTAACATGCATCGTGCCGCGACCTTAAATCAGGCGCTTCTTGGGAGGTAACCCATGTATTTTTCTATTTCTTTGATTTACTATGTAGACTAGGATTTTTGAGCTCATAGTTTGTGAGATGTTGCAGGGATAATGTTTAACCAGTGCAGAACAAAAGCAAAAAAAAAAAATATGTCAGGTCTCTAAAGTCTGCCAACGCGGCCGCGCTACAAAACAGTGTGGTCCGCGTAGACTAGTGCAATGTGGTGTTGAGTCTCTGAAGTTGCCAACGTGGCCGCGTAGCACTTTTGTGCGGTCCGCACTGGGAAGGCCCAATGTTTATGCTCTCTGAAGTTTACCACGCAGCCGCACAATAAAATAGTGCAGTCCACGTGGGGCAGCCCAGTCAATATGGAGGATAAAAATCCAGCACGGTCCGCGTCCATTTCTGTGCGGCCGCACTGGCAGGTAGGTGACGGGTCCCACAGGTTTTCTATAAATAGAGACCTTAGGCCTCATTTTACCCTTTTCGCACTTTGACTTCCTGAGCTTAAATTTTCACTATTCACAGAGACCCTTGCTTCACGTAGTTGAATCTTCATAATCCCTGGTAACATTCCTTGCTAATTTATTTCATAGTTTTAATTTTTGATTATTTTGCTTGCTTCCCAGTAGTATAACTTCTTATTTCTTCTCATTTTTCTTAGGTTTAATTATTAGGTTAGATTTTGTGTGTTAATTTTGAACAATGGGCATGAATTCAAATGTGGTTAATTGAATATGGACAATTAGGACCCATAATTTGATGAAAAATGGACTCAAATAAAAAATCCCTAACTCAGTTAAAACCCTAAGCCCTGTGCGGCCGAGCGTCCTTTCTGCTCGGTCCGCACCACTTCCTTGTGTATGCTAAGTGTTACCAGCGTGGTCTGCGTCACATTTTTATGCGGTCCATGCTGGCCCAACGCGGCCACGGTCCAAATCAATACGGACCGCGTTGGAGAGATTCAGAGAGTTTGTTTTGGGACAATTGCCAAGTGCGGTCCGCGCTCCATTTTAACGGGGTCCGCGCTACCCCAGCGCGACTACGTGACTCTTTTGCACGGTCTGCGCCCCTTATCCTGCTTTAGTGTTTCTAATTCATGAAATTATCTGTTTCATCTAATTAACTGCATGTGCTTAAACTAACAATATTAGACATGTATTCTTTTCATATCTTGGTTAAGAAACGAGGAGGTAAAGAACAACAACCCGTGAGAGGTGGTTCCACCCGAGGGGGCAAAGGAAAGTGGATTGTTAAACTCACTCCCCAGGGTCGGGAGAGAATCAAAAGAACTCGTAAGCTGATACGAGAAGCTGATAGAGCTGCCTCCCACTCTTCGGGGAGTGAGTATGCACCATCCCGGAGCATCAGCTCAGAATCAGCTCCTACTCACATCACTGACCCACTCCAATTACATGACACCCCTTCACCCTCACCCACCTTCAAAAGACCAGTCAATGTAGTTTTGGACTCGTCTGATGAGTCCGTAGTAAGAAGTGAAGAGAAATACTCCACCTCCCCCACAACTTCATTATCTGGGGAGAGTGGAGGATATGGTGAGGGGGGTGAGCCTCAAGTCGGGGGAATTGATCGCACCAGAAAACCTGAAGCTTGGGCAGATAGATTTGTGAGTGAGACTGCATTCCATAAATTTAGAGAGTGGTGGCCCGTTAGGAAGTTGATCCTGGAGAGGCAATTCATTGACAATGATCTTCTACCTCTCAACCCAAAGGTGCAAGAACAATTCGGCACTAGAGATGGTTAGGGCTTCTTCAAGGAGAGATGTATTGATGTCAATGAGCATATGGTAAAGGAGTTATATTGCAATGTCTCTCATGTGGTTAAGGACATAAAGACGACGCAGGTGCGGGATAAAATGGTGGTTTTTGATGGGAAGTCATTGAATGAATATTTGTGGTTCAAAGAGGAGGATGAATCCGAATACTTAGCAAAGCTCGCAATGGGTGAGGAGGTGCGTCCTTGGTTGGCCGATTACTTGGCAGCCCCGGGCACTATTCCAAAATGGTTAAAGGTAGGGGAGAGGATTCCGCGGAACACTTTTAGTTTTGAAGCCAAGGGTTGGTTGACATTCATTTGTAGTAGACTTGATCCCTCCACGCATGATCACTCAGTTCCTTTGGCCCGGGCTGTTCTTGTGGCATCTATCATGGCCAGGCTTCCTCTCAATGTGGGCAACATCATCTCGAGGGTGATCTCTGCGGTCGGACATGAGACCAACACAAACTACCCCTTCCCAAACACTCTGTCCAGTCTCTAGCCAATTTGAACAACTGGATGTCAGATGCGACATCCAAGTTGTCCACTTTGGCTACTACAGTTGAGGCACAGTCATCACCAGCCACAGTTCAGATTCCTCCTTCCATTTATGAGACATTGAAGAAACTCCTAGCCAACCAGGAGAAGATTTTGGAGACCCAGGCCACCTTGACTACGGCGGTAGCCTCGCATGGCAAGGCTTTTAAGGAGCTTGCCAAGGAACATAAGAAGATGAGAAAGTCAAGGGCGTTTCAGGAGTCGGTAAAGAAGACGCGAGCAGATGTGGACAAGCTTTTAGCAGACCAGATTCCATTAGACTTGCTATTGGGGGATCCAGCTCTAGATCCAGCAGCAGCTCAGCCACAGCAGGAGGGGGTCCTAGGCACCCAAGGAAGAAGAGAAAGCTTCCTAGCACTGAGGGTGTTGTGATAGAGGTGGCACAGGTTCAGGAGGGTACCTCCAGTGCTCTACCAGATGTTCAGTCGGTCCATGACCCGGCCCCTATCCCATGACTAGAGCAGCAGAAGGCAGGAGACCAGCCTGAGGTCCCTACCACTACAGAGGATCAGGGGACCACTGATCAGCCCATGCAGACAGATCAGGCTTGAGGAGACACTCTATATCCTTTGTCTGTTTTTGTGCTTGTTTTGGTAGTTGGCATTGGGGATAATGCCAGCTTTTATTCGTGGGGGTACGCCCTACTATTTTGATTTTGATACATTTGGATGACTGTACATATTTATTTGATTTTTAGTTTATGTTTTTGGATTTGAAAATTGGCCTGTATATAACTTCTCACTTTGGCTACTTCTCTACTTTATATATACATTCATCCACGTTGTATATTCTACTCCCTATTGTACATATTCATTCAGTTTTTCTATTTTCGTTAAAAATTTTCGTTTTTAGCTTAGTAATGAGGCTCGTAGCCTTTTGTTTTGGTTTTGGCATTTTCAATAAGCCCTTGGTTTTCTTAATGCCACGGTTCTTTCCAAGGGTAGAGTGTCGTGTGAACCGGGTGGCTCTTCCCAATGATAGATGGCGTGACAACCTTCTTAAGAGCTTGAGTCCGTTTTTGATTTTTTTTCTTCTTTTTATTTCGATATTTCGTAGTTAAGGGTACCTTAGGAAAGCTTCACTTGGGCCTAATACATTTGCCTTTGATCCCATGGTCAAAGACATAATGTTGTATTTAGGGTGGTGAAAGTTGTGGCCTTGAGACTCTTGTGCTAACCAAAAATCATCATGTGGTCATGTTGGACCATTGTGTGCTTGAATCGTAACTAAGGTCATTTTGGGCCCTCGACTCGATGTCTTTAGCAATCCTTGAGTGTGTGTGGTGAGAATTCGAATTGTGAGTCTAAATCCTGAGCCGATGGTCTAGAACTTGCCCCGAATGTTTGTTGAGGTGAAATCCTAGGTGAAATTTGGCTTAAGAAGTGATTATAGGCTCTCCTTGATCCAAAATGCTAAGATTGAACAATTCCATGACCTACCAATGAAATGATCCCTAGTTAACCCTTTTGAGCCTTAAACCTTTTTCTTTCAAGAACAAAACCTACAAGCCTATACTCATTTTTAATGATACCCTCTCTTGGCACCCAAATCTTCCCTTGAGTAGATGGCAAATGTCTAAGTTTGGGGGGGAGAGACAAGAAAGGAAACAATATGGTAAAAGGTACAAAAGCAAAAGAAAATGAAGGCAATGAAAAAGGAAGAAAAGACAAGACAAAAAGAAAGACCAAATTGAATAAGGTCAAAAAGGGGATTCAAATAAAACAAAAGTGTAAAAGGTTGTGAAAAAGTAGAAAAAAGGAGAAATGTGTTGAATTGCATAAGAAAGAGTGACAGTGTGTCTCTCTAACCCCTTAGAAAACAAGTGAATACTCAAATGAGTCAAGAAAGTGTGCCAAAATGAAAAAAAAAAGTGCTTAAGGGAAGATTGAACCCACTTGAACAAAAACATATCCTACCCTTACCCAAAAGCCTTTACAATGACTCCAAAAGCCCTATATAATCTTGAGTTGAACGGAACCTACATTAGTGGATACTTACATAAGGGGCAAGCATATGGTACCTAGAGCCGGACTTGTGACCTTATTTGTGAGAGAAATGAGAGAAAAATCATCAACCTCGGTTTGTGTGTCATTACTCTAAAAGGTGAGGTACGCTTAGGGAGAGTTGAGGATGTGTGAGTTTGGGTTCCAGAATGACCAAGGTATTTGAGAAAAGCTCCTTGATGAAATGAGTCAACCCTTGATGCTCTTGTGTCACACTTGATCCATAGTTTTCAAAAGCTTAAAATGTGTTAATGATGCATTCGTATTGAGGGCAATTGTTAGTCCTAATTGATGATTGTTGAGGTTACTTTTGGATAAGCTTGAATTACTTTGATGTTTCCTTTGAGGGGTGGGTCTTATTTTATTTCTTGAGGACAAGTAAAGGTTTAAGTTTGGGGCAGTTGATAACTATGATTTTAATACGTTTTATGCCCATACTTTCCTATGCTTTGTGTATGAATTGCCACAAAATAGTCCCAAAATGCTTACAAGTTGCGCTTGATTGGAGGTTTGAGCAACAAGATGACAAATGTCAAAGATCGGCTCAAAACGTAGTGAAACCTGCCAAGTGTCAAAGACCAAGTGAAGTGGGGATCAAGAGAACCTACCGCGGACCGCACTGATTTGTCACGTGGCCGCGCTAGGAGATTCAGAGAGTGAATATTTAAAGGGCATCCTGTGTGGTTCGCGCTCATCTTTACGCGGTCCGTGTTTGTGAAGATTTAGAGACCTAAAATTCAAGTCCAAGTCCCACGCGGCCGCACTACAAATCAGTGCGGCCCGCATGGGTGAGATTTAGAGAGATGATGATATTGCCCAAGTCCTTCCACGCGGCCGCGTTCCATTTATATGCGGTCCGCGTCCGTCAGCCAGCGCGGCCGTGCTACCTTCTTGCACAGTCCGTGCCCCCAACTTCAGAGAAGAGAAATTTGCAAGACCAAGAGCCTACACGGCTGCGCTACATTTCTGTGCGATCCACGCTCACCCCGCAGGGGTATTTTTGTCCAGTTTTTCCAGCGGGATATAAATAGAACATTTTACAATTTTTATGTTAAGTTTTGAACATCTGATAGCTGCTGTGCTCACGGGACAAATGTTTAGCCTACTTTGGGCATTTTGAGCTTATTTCATCATAGATTATTGTAGTTTAACATTAGAAATTAATTAATATGGTTGCTTCATCTTCTATTTCTTCACTTTCTTCTTTAATTATGTCTAGCTAAACCCATTAGCTAGGGTTGTGGCTCAACCCTAGTGTAGGTAATTGATGGGTGTTGCTTCTTAATGATAGATTGATATTGAGAGTTTGTTAATTGGGTTAATTTTATGGATTAATTAAGGATTGGTGGTTGCAAACATTGATTCTAGCTTAGTGGGTCTTGACCCTTCTTGAGAAAGAGAGTCTATGACCCCAAAATTGATCCAACAAGGAATTGGGATGGACCCATGAGAAATGGTAGTCCCAATTAACGGGTTAAACCTCGAGAGAGTAATGACCCTACCTGAACCCTAGTTGCTTTGTCTAATTGGCCTACCCAATTGGTCTCGAGAGAGTCAATTGGGCAAAATCGCTCTCTCTACCGAGAGGTGTGAGAGTGGGTACAATTGTGCAACGGTTATAACATTGATCCCATATATGTCAATCTATTATTAGTAGCCTCTACCTGTTAGTTAACCACCTAGGTGATGCCATGACCCTAGTGCCTTTCTCTATATTAATTACAACTTAGAAAGTATCTCTTTAGCATAATTTAGTCTTATTCTTAGTTGATAATAGTAGTTGATAAAAAAAAAAACCAAAAATGTTAGAAGTTCAATAAGAAGCACAAACGTATTCTTAGACTATACAAATACGCAACTCTATTCCAAGCTCCCTGTAGAAAATCGACCCTGATACCCCTATTCGGGTAAAAGTTTTAGCGCCTGCTCTTCCTACCTTTGTGTAAGGTTGAGTTTGCCACGATCAATTTGCCAGTTGCAACCAAATTCAAATAGAATATAAAAGCATGTAAGTTTGCAATAAGTGGTTTATATTTTTGTGGTTGTATTATCGGCCTTATGTAGAGCTAAACCATTAGGATCAAGACCTGTTCCTTGACATGCCACTATTAGTGGTTGATTTGGAGCTTGAAAGATAAAAAAAAGTGAGAAGACAATTGCATTAAGAGCCTTCCTTTCATTCATTTCCATTATAAACAAAGTGTAAGACTAAAGATGAAATTTATGCATTGTTTGTTCAATGGTAACAGAATGAATGGAAGCCTTTGATATCTATACTTTTAATCCATGGTGTTGCATTATTCATGATACTATGTGTATAAATATAATATATTGGTTTCTTTTTATTTTTAATTTTTAATTTCATTTTTGATGTGTAGGAATATGTGAGTGATGCAATTTAAATGATGGCCACGAGTCAATTTAATCTATAAAAGTGAATGCTGAAGACTATTTGAGCTATTGTGATGTTTGAATACATTTGATTTGTGGAGTTCATTCGTAGTGTAACATCTTGAAACATTACTTTATTAGTATGTGTAGTAATAAGAAATATGTTTTATTTCGATGTTTATTTCAAATATATGCATTTGAATTATTATTACTTAGTGCTTGAGATTATCAAAATAGAAGAATAGTGTATTTCAAGTAAATGTGAATACAAGATATATGAAAAAATATGTAATTATTAAACCAAAAAATTGTGGCGTTAAATATTTTATAACCTAGATAAAATTGCAACGCTTCATAAGTGTGTGCTATAGGAATGCTAATTATGTGGGCTAATGATTGTAGAATGGAATGTACATTAACAAAGGCTACACTTCAGAAGTGTTAGCGTTAGAACTTAGAAGTAACACTCCAAAAGCGTGGCCTACAAGGTAGCAAAGGCCACGCTTCATACATGTAGCTTTAGGACATAAAAAATGTTGCCATATGAGGTACTATAAAGCGTGGCTTTTGTTTCTTATAGGCTACGCTTTTAAGGTGTGGCTTTTAAAGCAACATTTGAAAAGCGTGGCCTTATGGAAAAGGTTACGATTATTTAGACCACCCTGTGAAAAGTGTTGCCTAAAAGTAAAAAGTGTGGCCTTTGATCAAATGTCACACTTGTAGATAGTTTAGGCCAGACTTTTTACGGATGGTTAACGGCCTAAAATGGTGTAGTAATAGTTATTGTACTAACCGTTATTTATGTTGTCACACCTCCTTTTTACACCCCGAGGGCATATGAGATTTTTTCAATTAAAGTGATATTATTCAAAATGGAATTATTTAATTTACCAGAGTCGTCACTTGAAATAATTTATTTGGTGTCCTAAGTCACTGGTTTAGTTTAAATTCCAAATCAAGGAAAATTGACTCTATTTAAAAGTCTGCGAACCAGAAATTCTAAGTAAGGAATTATGTTAATCCGGGAGAAGGTATTAGGCATCTCCGGGTTCCGTGGTTCTAGCACGGTCGCTTAGTAATTATTTTTTGGATTAAATTATTGAAATACTCATTTTTAGAACATATGTACATTTATCTTTTAACCGCTTTTAATCACTTGATTTATTCATAATTAATGAATTGAGTTACGCGTACGTATACCCTTTTCCCTTGGCGTCTCAAAATCATGTCACACAAACGTGTCCACAATTAATAACACTTTATTTATTTTACTAAGAAAATGTTGGTTGAAGTTGCGCGAACGCATCCCTCGGGTTACTTTTAGAATTAAATTCGCAGTTATGTTACACGAACGTATACATAATCGCAATACTAATCTAAATCGGGCCTAAAGAAAACTACAATTATTTAGGATTATTTTAATACTATGTTAATATTTATATGAGGGCCATATGTTATTTAGTGAAAGATGGCACACCTCAACTTTTAGAAGGCTTGTTTAATTAATGTAATAAAAGGAGTTCATACTTACAACTATTTTGGACTTAATGTCAAACCATTAATTATAGGTAGGGAAACATGAGGCAGATCTTTATTTATTTGAAAGAAACTGGGCCTGCAGTAGGCCCGATGGTATTATTAAAGGCTATTACTTAGGGAAAATAAAGCTGATACCCACTGGGCAAAAAATCGAGCCCAAACGTAAGATGAAAGAGGGGATGGGAACACAAGGAGCCTGTTGTGGCTTGGCATCCTGGGCCATTGCCAGGCCCAAAGCGCCTCACACACCCAAAGCGCCTCACACATCCAAAGCTTGCTAAGGCTTAACTCATCACAATACATGTATAGTTATATTTGCACCAATTGTAAATGAAATGCCTAACACACTGAGCCTTGACTATTATCAATCATTTAGTAAAAATAAGAGTAAACCTTAGACTATTCATATATCACCTTAAATTCAGCCATACAATCATTTTTTAAACATGCTGAGATTAGTGACGGTTTAACTGAATACACTTAACAACCAAATACTGCGTTTAGGCTTAATATACTAGTCAAAATTTAACATACGGCCAGACAAACTGATAGAGTTGTTTACCAGCTTGAAATCAATACAAAAATGGTCTAATTTCAGACATTCATACATGAAAATTCTAAGAGAAAACTGCTGACTATCAAGACAGATCCATGATACATAGCTGAGAGCACTGGACGGCCAAATAACTTAAAACACATGTAAAGAGCAAAACAAAATTCAGATATGGGAAAGAGGAGTTTTTCAACACCTTCAATACTAAACATCCTAGCTATTTTATGAAACAATACAACAACTTTAATGTATTTAAGTAGAAGCTAATGAGGAGAAAGCTAAAGAACAGACGTCAAATGAACTAAAAGAAAACATCAGAAAGAAGCTAAAAATGTAAACATGAATTTTAAACTCCATGGCAGCAGTACACTCTTCAAAATAATCATGTAATTCATTCATAATTCAAGGCTCAAGGTATACTTGGTTACAAAGAATAGAAATAATGTTGTGAATCTTCAAAGAAAAGAGCAAAGAAAACCATACAAGAAATCAATGAAACAGTAGCCAATAACCAGCAATATCACAGCTTCTAATTCAAACCATATTCCAAATCAAGAAACCCATAATCTTTGAAAGAAAATGTGTTCTGATTTAGGTGGAACTTAGAAAGAAGAAATGAAAACTCCTTCACAATGACACAGTAGCTAAAAACTTTTGAAATGCTCTTTAAGGTTCTAAAAATCTGATTGTGTTTTGAGAAATTTTTGTGCAGAAAAATAAGGTTGAATGTGTGTGTCTGAGTGAGGGAATGTTTCCCTTTTATAGAGTA
Source organism: Nicotiana glauca (assembly GCA_026770625.1). Classification (NCBI taxonomy): domain Eukaryota; kingdom Viridiplantae; phylum Streptophyta; class Magnoliopsida; order Solanales; family Solanaceae; genus Nicotiana; species Nicotiana glauca. The sequence goes on from MU718408.1 coordinate 74,095, forward strand.
CACAAACAAAGCATCAAAAGGGAGTATTCTAACCTAATTTTAGACTGCAGAAAGGTACAACATCTTTTATATAGCCGGCTGTCCTTTTTCTTATCCATTACCAGCATTTTCATGCTAAAAATGGGGACAACGGCCATGTTCTAGAACATTCTGATATTTTCCTAATTAGAAAACCCCAAATTGCCCTTCTAAAGTCTACTTTTTGCAGTTTTTACCTAAACTTCTTTGTTTAATTAAGTCCCTAGGGTTCCTATTTGTTGGCAAATCAAAATCGACAGGACAAGACAAAAGTTAACACAGAAGAAAAGATCAAAAGAACAGATTATTGAGCAACCTAACCTTTGAATTAAACCTAAAATCATCTGACATGAAAAGAATCATAAATGAAACAAACACAGAAGAAAAAATTTAAACCTAATACATCAGAAATGAAACAAACACAGAAGAAAAATATCATGACCCGTTTCTATAATAGGTCATGATGGCGCTCGACACCATTGTCAGGCAAGCCAACGCAGAAATATAACTAAGCTCTCATTTTACTTTTACAAAAAATAAGTGTTACATATTCTCAAATTAACGTTAAGAGCAGAAGCGATCAATAATGTATCAAAATGATTATACAACCCAAAAATAAATGTCTACTAATGTGTGTGCCAAGACCTGGTGTCACAAGTAATAGGCGACTAGTAGAATGTACAAAGGAATAACTCTATCCTACTGTCTAAGATAGAATAGACAGCAAAAGTAAGAAAAAGACTCCATCAGGCTGCTGAACGGCATAGGAAGGGAGAAGCTCACCGTGGAAGTCTCGGTCTACGAATCAGGGGCGCGCACCAGATTGATAGCCAGATGTACCTGCCTCAGATCCTGTACAATTAAGTACAGAAGTGTAGTATGAGTACATAAATAATATATACCCAATAAGTATCCCGTCTAATATCGAATAAGTAGAGACAAGAGGTCGACTTGATACTTACTAGGGTCAAATTATATAATAGAGTGCTATGCTAAGCATGGGAATCAAAAATAATCAACAGTTTATAACGAGAGGTAATAATCAGGTCCTTAACAATATTTCAGTTATCTATTTAAATTCAAAAAATACTTGGTAAAACAAATCATGGATAAGATTTCACATAGATATCATGCGCACATTATGCCGAGGTCGACGTCCCAATCCAACAGAAAATAAACTGTGCGTTGCCAGAGGATCGAATGGCGCGAACCATACATGCATCTTTTTATATCGAGGTGACTGGCCCGATCCACAAATATCAAGAATACACACAAAGGCGTATTTTATATTCAAATAATTTTATACAAGGGTTCAACAAGTATACATGTTCACTTTTATTCCTTTACAAGTATCTAGCATATTCTAAGTGATCACCTTAGCAAGACAATATAGATATATTCACAAATATGGCATGATGTGGGTCCTAGACTACCCGGACAATTAATATATTAGTATCTATGCACGGACTCTCATCACCTGGTCCATACGTAGCCCCCCCATTTAGTAGCAATTACGCAATTATTATACCTATGGGGACCATTCCCTCTTACAAGGTTAGAAAGGAGACTTACCTTGCTCCAAGGTATACTTCCAATGCCAAGAACGATCCCAACCCTCAATTCGGAGCCGAACGATCCAAAACTAGTTAAATGAAGTAGGAACTAGTCAATAAAGACTCAAAAGATCGAGTTCTAGCTATTTAAGCAATTTCTCAACCCTTAACACAAGTTTCCTAAACTTCGACCGCGGGCCCACGTGCTCGGATTCCAAAATTTTTTGAAGGAAGTTGTTCTCTACAACCTAAGGATCAATAATATATGATTTATAATTAATTCCATAATAATTTTTGTAGTTAAATCTAACTTTTAGTAAAACCCTAGGTCTTGCTCTAACCCCTTGATTTTACCTAATTTCTAGTGTTTAATTTGCCTAATATACAAGTATTAAACTAAGGATGGGCGGAATAAACTTACCTCACGATGCTAAGTGGAAGTCTTCTATTCAAAGCTCCCAAAATCGCCAATGGAAGAGTGTATAAGTGATAAAAATGGCTTAGAACCCGTATTAAATGAACTCACTACCTCAGCAATTTCCGCGTCTCTAGTTAGGTGCGGTCCCGCGTCTGCAAGAAAAGGACCAAATCTCCAAAATGGATATAAGAGGCTGGGACCGCTTCTGCGGTCTGGAGGCCATATCTGCGACTTGGGAGCCGTTTCTGCAGTTCCAGGCCTGGCTTGCCTGGGCCATTTCTGCGATACTAGGACCACACCTGCGGTCTCGCACCTGCGGTCCACCAACCGCAGGTGTGGTTATGATAGAAGTAGCAACCTTCAGCACTTCTCAAATTTTTCCACTTTACTCGACCTCATCCGATTGACGCTCGGGGCTCCCGGCCCCGTCCGAATATACCGGCTAGTCTGAAATCACGAAACTGACCTACTCGAACCTTCGGAACACCTGAAACAATGCTAAATCTAAGAATCACCCCTTAAAACCAATTGAATCAAACCTTTGAACTTCAAGTTCTTAATTTGCCTCTAACGGGCCAAAACGCCCTTAAACTACTCGGATTGACGCCAAATTTTACAAACAAGTCCTAAATAATATTTCGGACCTATACCGGGCTTCAGAACCAACATACGAGCCCGATACCCATGAAATCAATCATTACTTAGTTTCTTTAAATCCTTAAAACTCCAAATTAGATTCCGGGCATACGCCCTAGTCGCATATTTTCCCACGGACCCTCCGGGACCATAAAATCACTAATCTGGGTCCGTTTGCTCAAAATGTTGACCAAAGTCAAACTTACTCTTTTAAGAAAATCCTAAGGAATCAAATGGGCATATTCCACTCAAAACTCTTCCAAATCCCAAACCAACCGTCCCCGCAAATCATAAATTAGCTAAAGCAAGCATGGGAAGTTTTATTTAAGGGAACAAGGTTCTAAAAGGCAAAACGACCGGGCAAGTCGTTACATTCTCCACCTCTTAAACAAACGTTCTTCCTCGAATGGACATAGAAAAGTACTTGAGCTGCTGAACAGATTTGGATATCTGCTCCGCATGTCCTCCTCGGACTCCCAAGTTGCCTCCTCGACTGGTTGGCCCATCCACTGGACCTTTACCGCAGAAATCCTCTTGGATCTCAACTGGCAATCCTTTCTATCAATAATGGCAACTGGCTCTTCCTCATAACCCAAACTCTTATCCAGCTGAATAGTACTGAATCTAACACATGGGATAAGTTGGCCTGATACTTCCGAAGCATCGATACATGAAAAACTAGATGAACTCCCAATAAGCTAGGGGGTAAAACAAGCTCATAGGAAACCTCCCCAACTCGCCTCAGCACCTCAAAGGGACCAATAAATCTTGGGCTCAACTTGCCCTTCTTCCCAAACCTCATAATGCCCTTCATTGGTGAGACTTTGAAGAGAACCTTCTCTCCAACCATGAATGATACATCACGCGCCTTCTGATCCGCGTAACTCTTCTGTCTGGACTGAGCTGTGCGAAGCCTCTCCTAAATCAATTTTACCTTGTCCAAGGCATCCTGCACCAAATCTGTACCGTATAACTTAACCTCGCCATGCTCGAACCACCCGATAGGAGAACGCCAACGGCGAACATATAAAGCCTCGTATGGAGCCATCTCTATGTTGGACTGATAGCTGTTGTTGTATGCAAACTCCGCCAAGGGCAAGAACTGATCCCACTGCCCTCCAAAGTCAATCACATATGCTCTGAGCATATCCTCTAAAACCTGAACTATTCGCTCCGACTGTCCGTTGATCTGAGGATGGAATGTTGTGCTGAGCGCTACGTGGGTCCCCAACTCACTCTGAACAGCTCTCCAGAAATGGGAAATGAATTGAGGGCCTCTGTCTGATATGATGGAAACAGGCACACCGTGCAACCGGGCTATCTCCCGAATGTAGATCTGAGCATATCTCTCTACTATGTAAGTAGTTGCCACTGGAATAAAGTGGGCCGACTTGGTCAACCTGTCAACAATGACCCGTACTAAATCAAACTTCCGCAAAGTCTGCGGCAACCCAACTATGAAATCCATGGTAATGCGGTCCCACTTCCACTCTGGTATAGGCATCTGCTGAAGTAGGCCACCCGGCCTCTGGTATTCATACTTGACCTGCTGGCAATTGAAATAATTAGCCACATACTTCACTATGTCTTTCTTCATCCTCCGCCACCAATAATGCTGCCTCAAGTTAAGATCCCTCTACTTGAACAAATGTTGTAAGTTGTGATGATCAGTATAAACCTCACATGATACCCCGTATAGATAATGCCTCCATATCTTAAGAGAATGAACAATTGCGGCCAACTCTAGATCGTGCACCAGATAATTCTTCTCATAAACCTTCAGTTGACGTGAAGCATATGCAATAACTCGCCCCTCCTACATCAATACACATCCTAAGTCAATGCATGAAGCGTTGCAATATACCATATACATCCCCGAGCCAGAAGGCAATACAAGAACTGGTGCCGTCATCAAAGCCGTCTTGGGCTTCTAAAAGCTCTCCTCACAATCATCAGACCAACGGAAAGGAGCACCCTTCCGGGTCAATCTAGTCAAAGGTGATGCAATAGATGAAATACCCTGCATGAATCGTCTGTAATAACCTGCTAACCCCGGGAAACTCATAATCTCGGTCACTGAAGTAGGACGTGGCCAACTTTGAACAGCCTCAATCTTCCTGGGATCCACCTTAAAAACCCTCTCCTGACACAACATGTCCCAAGAATGCCACTCACTCTAGCCAAAACTCACACTTGGAGAGCTTAGCATATAGCTTATGCTCTCGTAAGGTCTGAAGCACTACTCTCAAAATGCTGCTCGTGATCCCCCAGGCTACGGGAATATATCAAGATGTCGTCAATGAAGATGATGACAAATGAATTAATAAAAGTCCTGGACACCATGTTTATCAAATCCATGAATGTTGTTGGGGCATTAGTCAAGCCAAAGGACATCACCAAAAACTCATAATGGTCATATATAGTCCGAAATGCAGTCTTCAGAACGTCTGAGTCCCAAATCTTCATCTGATGATACCCTGACCTCAAGTCTATCTTAGAGAACACCCTAGCACCCTGAAACTGGTCAAAAAAATCAACGATACGAGGCAACAGATACTTGTTCTTTATGGTGACTTTGTTCAACTGGCAGTAATCAACGCACAAACGCATAGTCCCATCCTTCTTCTTCATAAATAACACTGGTGCACCCCAAGGCGATACATTGGGCCTAACAAACCCCTTCGCTAACAACTCCTCAATCTACTCCTTCAACTCATTAGGAGCCACACGATACGGTGGAATAGATATAGGCTGGGTGGCTGGAGCCAAATCAATACAAAAATCAATATCACGATTCGGTGGCATGCCAAGAAGATCAGAAGGAAAAACATCGGTGAAATCTCGAACCACTGGAACTGAATCAATCGTCGGAGACTCTGCGATGGTGTCTTGAACATAAGCTAGATAAGCCAAACACCCCTTCTCGACCATATGCTGAGCCTTCAGGAAAGAAATAACCCGACTAGGTGTATCAACTGTGGAACCCTTCCACTCCAACCTCAACAACCCTGGAATCACTAGCGAAATATTCTTAGCATGGCAATCTAGGATAGCGTGATACGGATATAGCCAATCCTTTCCCAGGATGACCTCAAATCGATCATATCAAGCAATAAAAGATCTGCTCTAGTCTCGAAACCATAGAATATGATCGCACAGGACCGGTAGATCCGATCCACCACCATCGAATCACCCACATGAGTAGATACATAAATAGGAGTGCCCAAAGACTCAGGAGAAATAACCAGGAAACGAGCAAACAAGGATGATACATATAAATAAATAGACCCTGGATCAAATAATACTGAAGCATCTCTACCACCAATGAAAATAATACTTGTGATGTTGGCATCTGAGGCCAATGCATTTGGCCTGATCGGAAAGGTATAGAATTTGGCTGGAGCACCGGCTGGCTGGCCTCCACCTGACTGAGCAGTAGCTGGCTGACCTCTCCCTACCTAACAATCACCCCTAAGGCGGCCCCTACCAGCCTGCCCTCCACCTCTAGGTGGCTGGGGAGCTGGTGCTGAGATCATGGGTTATTGACCCTGCTGCATTGCCTCGCCCCGAAGTCTGGGGCAGTATTTCCTCATATGACCAGGGTCTCTGCACTCAAAATAACTATGCGATGCGGTAACCTGCTGCCCTTATGGCTGACTCTGATAACCCGTAGATCCACTGGAAGACGACTGGATACTCGGTGGATGGTATGAACTCTCCGGCATAGCACTAAAATAGGAATTAGAAGAACCTTCGGGACCTGAATACCCACTGGAGGAACCCTAAATAACTTGCAGGCGATAAGAACTCTCTAGCATGGCGCTGAAATAGGGGGGCGCTGGAGTACCCCGAGCAGGTGGTGGTGCTAAAAATGGGGGTTTGCTGGCCTGACCCCTCCCAAATTGACCTCTACCCCTAGTTGGGATACCTCTGAACTCTTCAGAGAATCTAGCCCTCTTATCCTACTGTATCTGCTCTCTACCCCTCTGGCGATATCCCTCAATCCTACGAGCAATCTCAACCATTAGCTGATACACTGTACCTATCTCTACCTCTCGGGCCATGCCAGATCGAATATCGGGGTACAACCCCACAACAAATCTCTGCACTCTCTCTGCATCTATGGGAAGTATCATGAGTGCATAGCGAGATAACTCAGAAAACCTCGCCTCATAATCGTTCACAGACATATGTCCCTACTCAAGATGCTCAAACTGATACTGTAGCTCTTCCCTTTAAGAGGGTGGGATGTACCTATCCAAGAACAACTGTACGAACTGACCCTAAGTGATGGGAGGAGAACCTGCTGACTTGCCAAGAACATAGGACTGCCACCATCTACGGGCCCTGCCCTCAAGCTGAAAAGTAGTGAAGTCAACTCCATGTGACTCTAATATCCTACATATTGTGTAGTCTGTCCCTACACTTGTCTATGTAGTCCTGAGCATCCTCATGACGCTCACCCCTGAAGACCGGAGGGTGAAGTCTAGCCCATCTATCCAATAGCTTCTACGAGTCACCATCCATAGTTGGTCGGGGCTAGGGCGCCACTACGGTAACTAGCTGGGCCCCATCTGCGAGTGGTGCACCCGGAGTCTGATGCACAGCAGCTGCATGACCAGGAGCCTGAGCAGTAGGGGTCTGTGCTCCACCTCCCACCCGTGAGGTAGCTGGATCTACTGGAAATAAACCAGCTTAAGTCACAGTATCCATAAACCGCAGCATGCGGTCCATGACCTCCTGAAATCCTGGTGTTGTCATAAAGTCTGCCAGGGTAGGCTCAGCTGCGGGCACCTCGCCCTGCTCGTCAATGATAGGATCTCCCGCGGGATTTGCTAGTGGTACTACTGGGATAACTCTGGGATGCCCTCGTCCCCTACCACGGGTTGGTGCCCTCCCCCGGCCTCTGCCTCGGCCTCTATCAACGGAGGGAGCAGCTTCGCCCGGGTTTGGAACATCAGCCATGCGTGTCCTCACCATCTGTGAAAGAATAGAAGAGGGAAATTTAGTATAACAACCACTGCACGATAGGAAATGAATAAAGAGCAGTTTTTCTTAATTACCTATAGCCTCTCGAATATAAATGCAGACGTCTCTGTACCGATCTACACGACTCTATTGGGTTTGCCCATGACTTGTGAGACCTACGTGAACCTAGTGCTCTGATACCATGTTGTCACGACCAATTTTCATAATAGGTCATGGTGGCGCCCGATGCCATTGTCAGGTAAGCCTACGCGGAAATATAATTAAGTTCTCATTTTACTTTTACCAAAAATAAGTGTAACAGATTCTCAAATTAACGTTAAGACCATAAGCAATCAATAATGTATCAAAATGATTAGACAACCCAAAAAATAAATATCTACTAATGTGTGTGCCAAGACATGGTGTCACAAGTAATAGGCAAATAGTAGAATGTACAAAAGAATAACTCTATCCCACTGTCTGAGATAGAATATATGGCAAAAGTAAAAAGATTCCATCCAGCTGCTAAACGGCATAGGAAGGGAGAAGCTCACCGTGGAAGTCTCGGTCTACGAATCAGGGGCGTGCACCAGATTAATAGCCAGATGTACCTGCCTTAGATCCTGTACAATTAAGTACAGAAGTGTAGTATGAGTACACAAATAATATATACCCAGTAAGTATATCGTCTAATCTCGAAGAAGTAGAGACGAGAGGTCGACTTGATACTTACTAAGGTCAAATTATATAATAGCGTGTTATGCTAAGCATGGGAATCACAAATAATCAATAGTTTATAACGAGAGGTAATAGTCAGGTCCTTAACAATATTTCAGTTATCAATTTACATACCAAAAATACATGGTAAAACAAATCATGGATAAGATTTCACATACATATCATGCGCACATCATGCCGAGGTCGACGGCCCGATCCAACAGAAAATAAATTGTGCACTGCCAGAGGGTCGAATGGCGCGAACCATAGATGCATCTATTTATACCGAGGCGGCTGGCCCGATCCACAAATATCAAGAATATACATGAAGGCGCATTTATATTCAAATAATTTCACACAAGGGTTCAACAAGTATACATGTTCACTTTTATTCCTTTCCAAGTCTCTAATATATCCTAAGTGATCACCTTAGCAAGACAATATAGAGATATTCACAAATATGGCATGATGTGGGTCCTAGACTACCCGGACAATTAATATAATAGTAGCTACGCATGGACTCTCATCACCTAGTGCGTACATAGCTCCCGCATTTAGTAGCAATTACTCAATTATTATACCTATAGGGACAATTCCCTCTTACAAGATTTGAAAGGAGACTTACCTTGCTCCAAAGTATACTTCCAATGCCAAGAACGAGCCCAACCCTCAATTCGGAGCCGAACGATCCCAAAATAGTTAAATGATGTAGGAACAAGTCAATATAGACTTAAAAGATCGGGTTCTAGCTATTTAAGTAATTTCCCAACCCTTAACACAAGTTACCTAAAATCCGACCATGGGCCCATGTGCCCGTATTCCGAATTTTTTTGGAGGAAGTTGTTCTCTACAACCTAACGATCAATAATATATGATTTTTAATTAATTCCATAACAATTTTCGTATTTAAATCTAACTTTTAGTAAAACCCTAGGCCTTGCTCTAACCATTGATTTTACCTATTTTCTAGTGTTTAATCTACCTAATACGCAAGTATTAAAGTAAGGATGGGTGGAATAAACTTACCTCACGATGATAAGTGGAAGTCTTCTCTTCAAAGCTCCCAAAATCGCCAATGGAAGAGTGTATAAGTGATAAAAATGGCTTAGAACCCGTTTAAATGAACTCTCTGCCTCAGCAATTTCCGCATCTGCGGTCCCGCATCTACGAGAAGAGGACCGCATCTGCGAAATGGATAGAGGAGGCTAGGACCACTTTTGCGTTCTGGAGGCCGCAATTGCAGAGCCGCATCTGCGGATTGGGAGTCGCTTCTGTGGTTTCTGGCCTGGCTTGCCTGGGCCGCTTCTGCGATACTAGGACCTCATCTGCGGTCTCGCACCTTTGGTCCACCAACTGCAAGTGCGGCTATGATAGAAGCAGCAACCTTCAGCACTTCTCAAAAATTTTCAACTTAACTCGAGCCTCATTCGATTGACGCTCGGGTCTCCCGGGACTGCCCGAACATACCGGCAAGCCTGAAATCATGAAACATACCTACTCAAACCTTCGAAACTCCCGTAACTACGCTAAATCTAAGAATTACCCCCTAAAACCAATTGAATAAAACCTTTGAACTTCAAGTTCTTATTTTTCCTCTAACAGGCCAAAACGCCCTTAAACTACTCAGACCTGTATTGGGCTGCGAAACCAATATATGAGCCTGATACCCATGAAATCAATCATTACTTAGTTTCTTTAAATCCTTAAAACTTCAAATTAAAAATTTCTAATAAAAATTTATTACTCGGGCTAGGGACCTCAGAATTCGATTCCGAGCATACGCCTAAGTCCCATATTTTCCCACGGACCCTCCGGGACCTTCAAATCACGAATCTGAGTCTGTTTGCTCAAAATGTTGACCAAAGTTAAACTTAGTCTTTTAAGAAAATCCTAAGGAATCAAATGGGCATATTCCACTCAAAACTCTTCCAAATCCCGAACCAACTGTCTCCGCAAGTCATAAATTATCTAAAGCAAGCACGGAAAATTTTATTTAAGGGAATGGGGTTCTAAAAGGTAAAACAACCGGGCGAGTCATTTCAAAAAATTTAAACCATGCAGCCAATCAGATGTAGAACCAATTAAAAAGAAACAAACCCTTAATTTAAACTAACCTGACTTGGTTATCCTAAATTCTTCGAGCTATATTTAATTAATACAATTAATTAAATAAACTTGTTTTACTGAAATTCAAACAAACCAACCTTCGAAACAAGCAAGACTGATACCTAAAAAAAAAGAAAAGAAGAGAAGAAACAGAAACGAATTGATTTTGGCCAGAATAGCTTGAACCAACAGAGCAAAACAATGAACAGTGGTATTTAACGAAGCTTGTTCGTTCAGTGCTGACTTGGTCGGAATTCGTTGGTCTCAAGATAAGCCAAAACTAACGCTAATCGATTGTTCTTGTCAAGAACAATCGATTAGCATTAACTTTGACTCAAATTGAACCTGAAACCCCAAAAATCAAAGAGAAAAGGACAATTTAGGGATTAGTCTTTTCTTTCAGAGTTTAGATCCGAAAATGGAGCAAATGGGTAGGGATTTTGGAGCAATTGGTGATAGATATAGGATGAGGAGGTTATGGTGGTTTCCTGGTTAGAAGATGGGGGTGTTTGAGACGGCGCCTCCGACCGGTGGTGTTTGGGCATTGGGGGCGGCTAGGGTTAGGCATTGTGAGAGAGATGAGACGGGAATGAAGGGGTCTGATGGGTAGGTCTGTCTTCAAACAGTTAAATACTTATGGGTAAATAGTTCCGGGCCATTGGATTGATAAAATCCAACGGCTGTGAGTAACCAAAATAAAACGGGGTCGTTTTGGTTGAGATGGAGGTGGATCGGGTATGGTTATTTGGGCCTGGGTTAATTTGGAGGGGTTTTGGGTAATTTTGGGGCTGGTTTGGATATTAAAATCATCCCCATTTCAAACAAATCTAATTTCTAAATTAGCCCCTTTTGATTTCCTTTTTCTTTTCTTTCCTTTTCTTTTTTTTTTAATTAAAAATCCTAAAATTAGAAACCTAAATTAATAAAAAATGTGAAGTTAAAATAATTACCTAATTACAAAAATTATAAAAATAACTTAACCCTAAATTAAAAAGTGCAAAAATCAATAATCTCAAAATAAAAGGAAAAAATGTAAAAATGGGCTATTTTGTGATTTTCTTTTTTAATAAAGCAAATAACTACTGATTAATCATAAAAATATAAAAATAAAGCCTAAATACAATGTATGGTATTTTTTTTGTATTTTCATTATTTAAATAAAATTTAAACGTGTGCAAAAATACAAACAATTAAATAAAATTCTACAAAATTCCTAAAAATGAAAAATAATTAACAGAAAAATCTATTTTCTTGGGATTTTATAGAAGTATTTCATATAGGAAAAAAATCACATACTCACACATACCCCTCTTTGCTCGGAAATACGAAGGGTTTTTGGGCAAAGCTAAAATGAGTAATTACGAGGGCTTTTTGCCCGTTCGAAACTCCATAAGAAGCATCTTTTGAAAAAGCCTGACCGAACGTTGCTTCGAAAGTTACCTACATATCCTTGGCTATAAAGAAATCAGGCCAGTCTAGTTCTAGGAAGTTTTGGTAGCTGGGACTACCGAGAAACTGTGATTTCACTACTGTTGCTGCTGTTGCTGCTTGTTGAGCTCCTTATTACACCGAAATAAAAAATAAAAAGTTATACTAGCTAAGCCTATCAACTACGAGTTACAAGATACATGTCTATAAACCTTCTAAAGCTTGATCTTGAGTCTTGGATGGTTCTTCCTACAGACTCTGATCTGAATCTTGATGCTCGTTAGCTACAACCACTGGTTCATTCTTCTTCAGCTTTTGGATCAAGGTGAGACGTGTGAAGCTTGTGACTTCAATCAAATTTTGAGTAGTCTGCATCTTTTCTCTGCTTCTACACTCAGAGTTCAACTTCTTTTCTTTTATTTGGGTTGAGACTCCTTCTTTTGGTCATTTCAATCTTGTGCATCACAGTGAAAACCTATTTCGGCACCAAACCAAACAAACAAACGGAATTTTTTTGTCCCAATTTTTACTAGGAAAAGTTTGTGAGTTATTGTAATAAAAATCTAAATTATTTCTTTATTTGAAAGCAATAAAATCAGGACGGTGAACCCTTGGAAAAAAAGAGATTAGGGAGTGGGGCCCTATATCTATAATGAAATCAACCAAGGAGCGGAGACCCTATGTTGGAAAAGCGACTAGGGAGTGGAGACCCTATGTCTAAGATAAAATCAACTAGGGAGTGGAGACTCTATGTGGGAAAAGCGACTAGGGAGTGGAGACCCTATGTGGGAAAAGTGACTAGGGAGTGGAGATATTATGTCTAAGATAAAATAAACTAGGGAGTGGAGACCCTATGTTGGAAAAGCAACTAGGGAGTGGAGACCCTATGCCTAAGATAAAATCAACTAGGGAGTGGAGACCCTATGTTGGAAAAACGACTAGGGAGTGGAGATCCTATGTCTAAAATAAATTCAACTAGGGAGTGGAGACCCTATGCTAGAAAAGCGACTAGGGAGTGGTGACCCTATGTCTAAAACAAAATCAACTAGGGGGTGGAGACCCTATATTGGCAAAGCGACTAGGGAGTGGAGACCCTATGTCTAAAATAACTCCAGCTAGGGAGTGGAGACCCTATGTTGGAAAAGCGACTATGGAGTGAAGACCCTGTGTCTAAAATAACTTCAACTAGGGAGTGGAGACCCTATGTTGGAAAAGAGACTAGGGAGTGGAGACCCTATATCTAAAATAACTTCAACTAGGGAGTGGAGACCCTATGTCAAAAATAAAGTAAAATCAACTAGGGAGTGGAGACCCTATGTTGGCAAAATGACTAGGGAGTGGAGACCCTATGTCTAAAATAACTTCAACTAGGGAGTGGAGACCCTATGTTGGAAAAGAGACTAGGGAGTGGAGACCCTATATCTAAAATAACTTCAACTAGGGAGTGGAGACCCTATGTTGGAAAAGCGACTAGGGAGTGGAGACCCTATGTCAAAAATAAAATAAAATCAACTAGGGAGTGGAGACCCTATTTTGGTAAAGAGACTAGGGAGTGGAGACCCTATGTCTAAAATAAAGTCAACTAAGGAGTGGAAACCCTATGTTGGAAAAGCTACAGGGAGTAGAGACCCTATGTCTAAAATAAATTCAACTAGGGTGTGGAGACCTCATCTTGGAAAAGTGACTAGGGAGAGGAGAACCTACGTCAAAAATAAAATAATATTAACTTGGGAGTGGAAACCCTTTGTTGGAAAAGCGACTAGGGAGTAGAGACCTGATAATTAGGGATTTTAACATATTTTATACTCCTTCTTGATTATGTTTTGATTAAATATTCATACAAAATAGTTCCAAAAGGCTCATAAGTTGTGCTTGATTGCAGGTTTGATCAACAAAGTGACAAAATGGCAAAGATCGGCTCAAAAGGAGTGAAACTTGCACAAGTGCCAAAGATAAGTCAAGCTCAAGCAGAACAGGCCCAGTGCGGCCACACACCACTTTGTGCGGTCTGCACTAGGAGATTCAGAGAGATCAAATTCAAGGCAAAGAGGCAGTGCAGCTGCAATAGGTTTTGTGCGGTCCGCACTGAAGGCAATGCGGTCGTACTACCATTCTGTGCGGTCCGCAGAGTCAAGATTCAAAGAATCTGCAAAATGAAGTTTTCAAGCCAATGCGGTCCGCAGTCGAGTTTGTACGGACCGCACTAGAAGCCTCCGCGGCCGCAGTACATTCTGTGTGGTCTGCGGAGCCCAAGTTTAGAGAGTTAGATTTTTGAAGTCAAGAGCCCAGTGCGGCCGCACACCATTGTGTGCGGTCCGCACTAACCCCGCATGGGCATTTTTGTCCAGATTATTTTGCTTAGTCTTTTTCCATTTTTAGGATATCAAATAGTTTTTAGAAGCAGCTACGCTCGTGGGAACGACTCTTGTAGCCATTTGGGGAAATTTTACTTATTATTCATCATTGAATCTTTGTATTTAACTTAGCAATTAATTAATATGTGTGTATATTCATCTATTTCTTATTTTTCTTCTTTGAATATGAGTATCTAGACCCCATAGCTAGGGTTGGCTCAACCCTAGTCTGGGTAATTGATGGGTCTTGCATTTTAGGGTTAAATTGACTATGAGTGTTTGGTATTTGGGTCAATTTCATGGTTAATTGTTGAATTAGTGGTTGCAAACACTTGTTTGTGTTTAATTGACTAGGGCTCTACTTGAGAAAGAGAGCCTAAGTCTCCGAAATTGATCCAACAAGGAATTGGGGCATACTCAAGAGATTGATAGCCCCAATTAAAGGGTTAAACCTCGAGAGATTAATACCCGACTTGAAACCTAGTTGCTTGTGCAAATTTGCATACCCAGTTGGTCTTGAGAAATTCAATTAGGCAAAATCACTTGAACCACCGAGAGGTGTAGAGTGAGTAAAGTAGTGCAACGGTTATATCATACTCCCCAATTATGTAAATTGTGCCTTAGTTTCAAGTACCTGTCAATTGACCACCTAGGCGGATGCCACTACCCTAGTGCCCTTTAAACTATTTGAACAACCTGTAGCATTTAACTCTTAGCTTAATTTACAATTTGTAGTTTGTTAATAGTAGAATTATAAAAAAAAAAACTCCAAAAATGATAAGAAGTGCAATTTGGAACATATACGCAATCCTAAGCTAAATAGATACTTGACTCCAATTCTAGTTCTCTGTGGATATCGATCCCGACCAAAATCGGGTAAAAGCTATTGCGACCCTCTCTTGCTACTTATTAGTAGTACGGAATTGGAAGCGATCACGACCCTATGTTTAAAATAAAATCAACTAGGGAGAGGAGACCCTATGTTTGCAAAGCGACTAGGGAGTGGAGACCCTATGTCTAAAATTACTTAAACTAGGGAGTGGAGACCCTGTGTTGGAAAAGCGACTAGGGAGTGGAGACCCTATGTTTAAAATAACTTCAACTAGGGAGTGCAGACCCTATGTTGGAAAAACGCAACTAGAGATTGGGGATCCTAGCCTACCATGATTTTGAAATTTTTCCTTTTTTTTTACTTTTCTTTTTTTTTCTTTTTTTTAATTTTATTTCATATAATGAGTAAATGCGAGAAAGAATTTGGAGGGGACTTCCCTTTATGGATTGTTGCTGCAAAGCAATTTTTAGACCTTGCGCAATTTCTTTTGGCTGCAACTGCTTCTTGCAAGGTTGCTTTGAATTACACATGTTTCATGTTTTCAAACAAAAAATAATTGTTAGTTTGAAACGGTGGTTGATTTTGTGGCCTTGATCGTTTCGATCACTTGATCTTGGCCCAACTCTTTCAATGAAAATCTTTGTTGCCCGTTGGCTTTCTAGATATCAATCTCTCTTCGAAAACCCAGGGATCTTGACTTTCCAAAATTTCACATGACGGCTCAACCATGTGGGGCTTTGGCTTTTGCCTCTTGTTTTGACTTTATGGGCATTTTACTTTGGACTTCTTTCCTTTTCAATAATTTTGAAATTAAGGCATGAGCCATCATGGCCAGTCGAGATCGACTTGATGCACATGCTGAGGCTGGGTGCTTTTCTTTGGATTTGGCTTTTGTTAAGCTGAACCCTGTAAAACTAATCTTGACATCCTAAATTTGTATTAGTTTCGAAGAGGGATTAAAACGAAAGGGACTTAAAGAAAAGTAAACAAAGGATATGATAATGAATTTAATGAGAAGCGTCCCTTTCGGGGGAGGGAAAGAAAGAAGGACTTATCTGGAGTGCATGCAGACTTCAATAGACATGACATGCTTCTTGGACTGGATACCCAGTCTGCGCAGCCATCCAATCTCGCAAAGACCCTTCATAATCCATATCTCAAAATCGAGAAACATTACCAGGACTCTTATTAGTGCCGATGGTTGTAAGGAATTCCCTCTTTTTAATCAATGGCGCCCTTTGCGGGTTTTCGCCAATGGACCACTCTCATTTCTCTTCTTACTATCGTCTTATAGTACTCTTTGCGATTTTTCACTAAAAACTCTCTCATTTTTCAGTTTCTCTGCTCACCATCGCCTTATGGTTCCCATGTGGGTTTTCACTGACAAGACTCTCTCATTTTATTTCTCTTATTTTGATTGCATCGGATCCAAATAGCCACGTTCTTCGATTTTGAACATCTTTTATTGATTGATTGGAAGGACTTGAACAGGATTTGGGTAAAACAGAATTTGGATCGAATGACAACTTTGGAACCACTAAGGCGGGATCATCACCGAACCATTATTACATCTACCCCAGTTTCACTTTTGGGAGAATTTGGATTTTTGTTTTGGTATGACTGAACCCCAGAGAGAGGCTGCCTACGTATCCTTTGGAATCAAGTCGAACGTAGTTCGGGGAAATTTGGTTTTTTTACAAACGTTTTCAAGTTCCAAAGAGGGTAATCAAAGAAGGGTAACCGGCTCAAAGGGTTAGCAAAAGGGTTAAAATGTTTGGGGTAGCGAGAATGAAAGCCTTTGTCATCCCAATGAGATAATATTGGTATCGCAAAAGGGTTAAATGTAATACCTTTTGACTGCATTTGCATTTACAGCTGTTTCGGGGTCATTTCCTTCAATTTCTCCCAAGTATGGCCCCTTTCGGCAACAATTTTCTGATGATGTATGGGCCTTTCCAGTTGGGAGTGAACTTTCCTTTTGCTTCCTTGTGATAAGGGAGAATACGTCTCAAAACGAGTTGCCCCACATCAACGTTTCTAGGTCGCACTTTCTTGTTGTAGGCATGGGCCATTCTTTGTTACAACTACCCGTGGCAAACTATGGCCATCCGCATTTTATCAATCGAAGTTAACTCTTCTAGACGGGTCTTGACCCCCTCACTATCCTCAATTTCAACATCATGATGATTCGAAGAGAAGGAATTTCAACATCTGTAGGTATTACGGCTTCAGTGACATAAACCAACAGATAAGGTGTTGCTCCAACTGATGTGCGCACAGTTGTGCGATATCCTAATAATGCAAATGACAACTTTTCATTCCATTGTCTCGAACTTTGAATCATCTTTCTCAGAATCTTCTTGATGTTCTTGTTTGATGCTTCAACAGCACCATTAGCTTTGGGCCGATAAGGGGTGGAATTCTGCTGCGTGATATTAAACTGCTCACATATCTCTCTCATCAAGTGACTATTCAAGTTTGCAGCATTGTCCGTAATGATAGTTGTAGGGATATTAAAATGGCAGATGATGTTGGAGTGCACGAAGTCTACCATTGCTTTCTTAGTGACAGCTTTGAGAGTGACTGCTTCAACCTATTTTGCGACGCAGTCAATGGCAACCAATATGAATCTATGCCCATTTGAAGCTTTTGGCTCGATTGGCCCAATGACATCCATACCCCAAGCAACGAACGCCCGCGGTGCTGACATAGGATGCAATTTTGTATGTGGTGCATGAATCTGGTCACCGTGAACCTGACACTGATGACATTTTCGAACAAAACTGAAGCAATCTTTTTCCATAGTCATCCATCAATAGCATGCTCGAAGGATTTTTTTGCAAGGACGTATCCATTCATGTGGGGTCCACACACTCCTGCGTGCACTTCATGCGTGATTCTTCCGGCCTCTTAGGCATCCACACATCTTAACAAGTTGAGATCTGGAGTCCTTTTGTACAAGACCTTACCGCTCAAGAAGAAACCGCTGGCAAGCCTTCTAATGGTTCTCTTTTGGTCTCCATTGGCTTGCTCGGGATATTCTTTCATTTTCAGAAATCTCTTGATATCATGATACCAAGGCTGAACATTTGGTTCCACCTCAACCGTATTACAGTAATCGTGCCTTTCTCGGATTTGGATTTCCAACGAATCAATGTGGACATTTCCTGGATATGGCAACATCGAAGCCAAAGTAGCAAGTGAATCGGCTAGCTCGTTGTGAAAATGAGAAATGTACTTGAACTCAACTGACTTGAACCGCTTTCTAAGATCTTCCACATGTTCCCTATATGGAATAAGCTTGACATCTCTAGTTTCCCATTCTCCCTGAGCTTGTCGGATAATCAGATTCGAATCTTCCATGATTATCAATTCTTCCACATCGTGGTCTATTGCCATATTCATACCAATAATGCAGGCTTCATACTGGGCAGTTGTTTATGCAGAAAAATCGAAGCCGAGTTGTGGATGGATAGTGTTGACCAGTGGGTGAGATCAAAATTGCCCCAATCCCGATACCTTTTGCGTTCACAGCTCCATCAAAGAACATTTTCCAAGCATTGGTGTATTTTGCTGTTACCTCAACTGAATTCACCTCCTCGTCCAGGAAGTAAGTACTCAAAGGCTGATATTCATCATCAATAGGGTTTTCAGCTAGGTGAACTGCTAAAGCCTGGGCTTTCATTGCCATGTGGGTGACATAGATTATGTCAAATTCAGTAAGCAATATTTTCCATTTTGCTAACCTTCATGTGGGCATCGGCTTTTGGAATATATACTTTGAACGGTCCAGCCTAGTGATGAGATAAGTGGTGTAGGCCAATAGGTAATTCCTAAGCTTCTGAGTGACCCAAGTTACGGCACAGCAAGTCCTTTCTAACAAAGTGTATTTGGCTTAGCTAGTGAACTTTTTGCACAGATAGTATATTGCCTTCTCTTTCTTCCCGATCACATCATGCTGCCCCAGGACACATCCGAAGGAATTCTCCAAGATTGTCAAATACAAGAACAAAGGCCTCCCAGGTTCGGGTGGGACAAGACTGGAGGATTTGACAGATATTCTTTGATTTTGTCAAAGGCTTCTTGACACTCATCTGTCCATTTAATTGTCACATCTTTCTTTAACAGCTTAAATATGGGCTCACATGTGGATGTCAACTAAGCAATGAAACTGCTGATGTAATTCAACCTTTCTAGGAGGCTCATAACCTCTTTCTTTGTTCTCGGAGGAGGAAAATCCTGAATAGACTTTATCTTTGTTGGATCTAGCTCGATTCCCCTCTGACTAACTACAAATCCCAAGAGTTTGCGAGACGGAACCCCAAATGCACATTTAGCTGGATTTAGCTTCAAGTCATACTTACACAACCGCTCAAAGAACTTTCTCAGGTACCAAACATCGTCGTCCTGTGTTCTGGATTTGATGATCACATCGTCTACACACACCTCAATTTCTTGGTCCATCATGTAGTGAAAGATAGCAGTCATAGCACTCATATAAGTTGCCCCGATGTTCTTTAAACCAAAATGCATGACCCTATAATAATAGGTGCCCCAGGTTGTGGTGAAGGCTATCTTTTCCGCGTTTTCTTCATCCATCTGGACCTGATGATATCCAGCATAACAATCCACGAAAGATTGTATCTCATGTTTGGCACAGTTGTCAACAAGGATGTGGATGTTTGGCAAATGGAAGTTATCTTTGGGACTTGCTTTGTTCAGATCTCGATAGTCAACACACACTCGAGTTTTCCCATCTTTCTTTGGCACGAGAACCACATTAGCTAACCATGTGGTGTATCATAAATACCCCTGCTTTCAACTGTTTGGTGACTTCTTCTTTGTTCTTATCACTGATATCAGTTTTGAACTTACTATGATTTTGCTGGACAGGGGGATAATCGGGGTAAGTCGGCAACTTGTGGACCACCAAATCGACACTTAACCCTGGCATATCATCATAGGACTAAGAAAACTCATCTTTTAATTCGAACAAAAGTTGGATCAATGCATCCCTAGTTCTTTTATCCGTGTGAATGCATATCATGGTTTCTTGGACCTCTTCTGAACTACCCAAATTATCCGGCTCGGTTTGATTTAAGTTTTGCTTAGGTTTATTCTAGAATTTTTCCAATTCTCAGTTTATTTCCCTAAAAGCCTCTTCTACATAATATCCCGATTCTTGATTCATTATTTCACAACTAGACAGCATGCTATGATATGGGCATGAAGTCCGCAAGCATGTCATATTATTTAAATCTGCATTATTAGAACTGAAAGGAAGAAATAAGAAAAGTTACAAAAATCAGAAAGAATGAAAGAAATTCATAGACAATGAAATATTGATTTCATTTCGTTGAATTTTGAAGATACCAGGGTTTACATTGGAATTTTAAAGACAATAAACTAAAAGAAACATTCGAGTTACACCCTGGAATAACTTGGAATGCGGAAAAGGTGGCAAGACTGGACTACCGGGATTCCTGCCTAACTAGGAATGGAGTAGACTTCCAATTGTGCAGCTTGGCATCGGGCCCCATAAATTGCACCTCAGCAATGTTCGAGCCTTCACCAGCCTGGACCATGTGAGCTTCATATAACATTTGCCTCATGGCTTTACATATGTCCTCAATTTCCTCGGCCGTGAAGGCCTCATCTTCTTCTTCTTATTCTGTGTACTTGGGCTTGATGAATGTTTTGTAGAGATGTGAGACTAGTTGAGGTAGAACCCAACCATTGCTATTTCATTTATTTGCCCATGTCACATCAGTTTCTGTGGTGTGAAAACCCACACCGAAGAACTTCTCGCTGGCAGGTAAAGTGATAGGTTCTGTGATACCTTGCAATGATGCCCTGGGTCCCTTCCAAGGCTTAAAAACATGCTTGATTATTTCAAGTGCGACCATGATGGGTGCATTTGACAGAAAGGGCTGAGGACACGAGCTTCCCTCCTCACATTGATTTGCGACCACCACCTCGAAAGATAGATAGACTATATGCTCGCTACCTTCCTAGCTTTGAGACATGGGACTGACGGGTGCTGGTAAATTGACTGCTCGTCTTCTCCATGAACCACAATTTCCTGATCTTTATGTTCAAATTTCACCATTTGATGGAGGGTAGAAGGTACGTCCCACGCAGCATGGATCCAAGGCCTTCCTAAGAGAAAATTATAGGAAGTATCCATGTCCAAGACTTGAAACGCCACTTCAAAATCCACAGGACCGATAGTCAAGATCAAATCAATTTCCCCTATTGGTGTCCCTCTTGATTCCACCAAAGGCACGCACACAGACATTGTTAGGCCTGATTCTCTCAGCCACAATCTCCATTCTTTACAAAGTTGAGATAGGGCATATGTCGACCCCTGATCCGCCATCCACCATGACTCTTTTTACATAGTACCATTCATACTTAATTGTCAGATTAAGAGCTTTTTTGTGGGTAGCCCCTTCCGAGGGCAAGTCATTCTTGCTAAATGAGATCTGGTTGACTCCAAAGAATATTTCTACCATCCTTTCCAGTTGTTCGACAATGGTTTTAATCAGAACATAAGCTTCTTTGAGGGTCTTTATCAACACTTTTTGATGCTCAGTTGAGCTTATCAATAGATGCAAAAGAGAGACCCGAGCGGGAGACTTTCGGAGTTGGTCAATTCTCTCGTAGTCCACAGTTTTCATTTTTGGGAACAACCCCTTTGCTTTTTCGGCACTAACTGGCTTTTTGAGCGGGAAACGCTTCTGCTTGGCATTATTCACTTCTTCTAGATTAAGGTACTTCCCATATGCGTTAGTTTCATTTACTTCCCCTACGATTTCTTTCCCTTTGTATGTCACAATTGCTCTGTTGTAGTTCCAAGGGACTGCATTGGGGTCTTTCATAGGCCTTTGTGGTGCACGTCTAATGATCACGGGCTCACTCAGACTGGGTGGAATTACTGGTCCCCGCACCACATAAGTCCCTTTGGGTATATACATCTTGGGCCCTTTATTGAGCTCGAACCTATTAGGAGGACTCAAAACCAACTGTTCTTTCCTGTGAGCTCAGGGAATATAAATAATGGCGTCTTTAGGGGTTACTGCCCCTATTCTATTTTCACAGTATTTTCTTCCCTTCGAGGAGCGGAGTTACTCTTCTTCTCCCCCTTATCTTGCTTTGCGGAATCCTTTGGATTCTTTTCCATATCGGCTATGACAATGATGGCTTTCAGGGTTAGGTCAAACTCTTTATCTTCATAAATCATCCCAATAACTGGCCCGTTGTTGTGGGCCGGCAATGGGTTGTTGGTCACTTTGGGGACCTCTTCGTCTTTTAGCACTACTCTCTTTTGTTCTATTAAGTTTCAAATGCCCTTTTGAGAGTCCAACACTCTTCAGTGCCATGCCCTTCCGCTCCCGAATAGTAAGCACATCGACTATCGGGTCGATAGGAGGGCGGCTTTGGGTTTTTCCTTATTTAGGGTACGGGTTGCAACAAACCCATTTGGACCAATTTAGGGAAAAGTCTAGAGTATGATTCACAAATAGGTGTGAAGTTTGTTCTTTTGGATGGCTCCCGAGCACGAGCATTGTATGGGAAATTACTTGAGGGGGACAGGGGTTATATGGAGCTTGGTGAGGGTTATTTCTAGGAAATGGAGCTCGGTTTTGGTTAAACTGTTGTTGTGGCGAGTGTATGGATAGAAGTTCATTACTGCGTACAGCTGATGAGCCATAGCATAGGCCACATCCTGATGAGGATAATAATGTTATGGGATGCTTGAAGGGAAGTAACCTCTGGGTTGACGATGGTTTCTCAGACTTGAATCCACCATCGCCACCTCTTCTTTCTTCTTTCTATTTGCTACACCTCCTGACCCGCTTTGGATTGCTTGGGACGTAGCTCTTATGGCAGATTGGCCCAATATGAGACCTATTTTCAGACCATTTTTTACCATCTCACCAATCTTGATAGACTCAGCAAACGGCTTTACAATTGCAGACATCATATTCTGAAAGTAGTCAGACTCTTGGGCTTGTAGAAAAACACTAACCATTTCGGTCTCATGCATCAGGGGCTTGACTCTGGCCACTTGTTCGCGCCATTTGACAGCATATACTTGGAAACTTTCCGATGACTTTTTTTTAGATTTGATAGGGAATTCCTGACGGGAGCTATGTCTATGTTGTATTGAAATTGTCTGACAAAATCTCGGGCCAGATCATCCCATATGTGCCAAAGAGACATGTCTTTGTCCATGTACCACTCGAATGCAGTGCCAACTAGAATCTCTCCGCAATAAGCCATTAGAAGCTTTTCTTTTCCACCTGCCCCTCTTAATTGATAGCAATACCTCTTGAGGTGGGCTATGGGGTCCCCGTACCCGTCATACTTTTTGAACTTGGGGGTCTTGAAACCCAGGGGTAAATGCACATGCTGGAACATACATAGATCAGCGTAAGATACGCTCTTTTGGCATCTCAAACCTTGTATATTTTTTTAGGCTCTGTTCCATGCTCCTCATTTTTCGGGTGATTTCCTATTGCTCGATGTTCTTTGTAGCCTTCTTCTATCCTACAGTAAACTCATACCGGGGTTGTTGAGGGTAAGAATTAGTGTGAAATGGGTCAGTTCTGGTGGAAAAGATGGCACTTGGATAGTGAAGGATGATGGATCAAAGCTTGGACTGGGAAAAGTCAGTTGCACCGCAGCCGAGGTTGGTGGTGCGGTAAATATGTTGGAGGCCACTCCCGAAACCACCTGGGAGCGAACCTCAAAAGGTGTTCCGGTGAAGTGAGCTGAGATGGTGGGGTATCCAAGTGGGGTATTCGGGTAATTTATTGGGACGTTTGAGTTTCCACTTGCTCTGGGAAGTAGCTCTGAGAAATTGGGTATGGCACTTGGTGGCTCTCTACCATTGGACCAGGTGTCCCACATTTCTAGCACGCGGAGGTGTAGTGCTCTGTTCTCTTCAGCAGCCGCTGAATCTGAGGTTGGGATAACCAATAGCGGGCTATCCTGTGGGATGGGACTTGTTGGTTGATGACCTTCTGATGACATTTCTACACTTCCCTTGGATCTTGTAAAGTACGGGTGTGAAGTCAGGTTCCCACAAACCAACCACCTTAAAAACAAAACCTATACTCAACAGTAGACAATAAAGCGGTTAGTTTGAAGCAATTGACACATAGGGAATCGCACATTAGGGGTGTGATTCACCTATACAGTTAAATGTGTTTCTTCAGGTTTTGCAACGATTACATGTCTCATCCCAGCTTTTGTTTATCTCCCCGATCTTTCTCTTGCTCTCTTTTGCATTCTTATTTTCCTTCTTGTTCTCATTCTCTTTTCCCTGTTTTTTTTTCTTTTTTACTTTTCTTTTTGGTTTTCTCTTTTCTCCATTTTCTTTTTTATGTGAGTTATTTTTTTAAAAAATGATCGGATCCTATGAGGATTTCCTACGTATCACAACGCCATGTGAATCAAATCATCCTGTAGTTCAAGGAATAAATGCGAAATAAATAAAACACTTTTTGGTTTTTTTCAAATTCTTCATTAAAACAGGACTTCTAATTTTTCTCTATTACAAAGACTCGATCCTACATACTCTAGAATTGAAAACTAAAACAGACTCAAAATAGACTTTAGGAATGAACATACAAACTCAAAAAAGAGAAAAAAGTTAGGAGTACATCAGTGCTTCCAATCCTATCCTAGGAATACCAATTGTTCTTGCTACGGGCCTATGCGCCATGTCATCCTAGAGGCGATAGAGGTCACCCATTATCTGTCAAACAAAGATCATGACTGTGGCGAAGAACATGGACCTGGTCATGTCCTTGCACTCATTGCACGTCATCACAATATAGTCGGCGATTCTTCTACCCTTTCCCTGATCATGCCCTTTTCTTGCAACAACCGCAAAATCTGCTGAGATCTAGCCTCCAAACCCCGGGTGGCTGTATGATTCTATTCTTGCAAATGTTGAAATTCTCCCTCTAGCTGTGCCATTAAAGCATAGAAATGTTCCCTGTCGGCCTTGAAGCTCTTAGCTTGTTTATTCATTTTTCCCTCAAGGCTATTAAGCTCATTTTCCAACCCATGACCCCTCTATCATATCTTTCCTTCAATTGTCGAATGAAAGTTTCCCGTTCTTCTGCATTTTTGGCCTACTTTGTTCATACTTTTACTTGCTTGGACTTAGTCTTTTGCAAATCATCCTCAAAGTCACGTACTTTTTGCGTAAGGTTGTATATGAGCCTTTCATCTTTTCTACTTTTGCCCGGGTTCTCAGCTGTTGTTCTCATTTTTCAAACTTGGGCCCGGAGATCTTCGTTTTCTTGGACCAGCATTCTTCTTTCACCCTCAGCTTCTTGTGCCTGTAGATCGTTATTGAATATGACATTTCTCAATTTTTCTTGCAAAGCATGAATGGTGGCTTAATATTTTTTCTCCATCTCTCCCAAGCCAACCTTTCCCACATTTTATCATCAAAATCTTGAACATGAGGTCTATTGGCGGGCCTTTCAGGCTCGAGCTCGGGCACGGGCTCTGGCTCATCATTTGCACAAAAACTTATTTCAAACCACGCAGAATAATTTGGATCCACTTCCCCTCTCGCAAGATCCGGCACCTGGGTGTCACTTTTTAGATATCGGCAACAATTCCAATCTCGTTGGACTAAAGCCTCAGGCAGTGTTGCTTCTGGGTATAGCTCAATGGCTTGGGTACTCAAATCTGCATCTCCAGGTACCACTTGATACCGTACTAGTTGCTTTAGAACTCTTTGTGGTGCATATGGTTGGATACTCCTCGAGCCCATCATCATCAAGTAGCCTTTTGAACTTGTCATGCATATGACTTCTGTTACCGGAAGCCACCCTAGAGTCCATTCAATTTGACTTGCCTTTAAAGTCCTTGAGTGGGAAACCCAAGCCTCAAAACCTTCTGGAGTTTTGTAATCTTTTACCCTCTCCTCATGAATCTTTATGAAGTTCCCATCCGCACCATAACCCATGAACTTGGGGTGACGGTGGAGATGTTCGATCAACCATATTTGAAGAAGAATATTGCTACCCTCGAAGAATTGAGCCCCGGTTTTACACAATGTCAATGCTTGATAAATGCCTGCCAACACTAACAGAACACGAATGTGATCTTCCTTGGTAGTGAAGAGTTGTGCAATTCTTGTCATGTGAGTGTCTATTGTCCCTTCTGCATTTGGAAAGACCATAATCCCCAAAAATGTCACGATAAAAGCGAATTGATAATGAATTTTCCAGGTGCTCTTATCTTGTGTGTTGTTTAACCATTTTTCATATGTTTCAAAACCAGCTGAATGCCTGAACCTGAAGTATAAGAAGTAGAAAGAACAACATCCTTTGCTTACATGAGCCTTCTTCATTTGTTTACTAATATTCAGAAGATCGAAGAACTTGTGTACAGAGGGAGTCCTTAGGAATATGAGTTGTTACTTCCTCAAGTCTTGGCCAAAGTCAATGTATCCGTCCATTTCCTCCAGAGTAGGGGTGAGCTCGAAATTAGAGAAACGGAACACATTGCGGACAGGTTCCCAAAAGGTTACCAAGGCTTTGATCAAACCCTCCCGAGGTTTGATGCTCATGATGTCTATAAGGGAACCCAACTGCTTTTTCACCCAATCCTGACCATCTTTATCTAAATCATTCCACCACATGCGAAGCTGCAACTCAGCCCATTCTATGACAGACTATGACAGGTCTTGAACAACATTTATTTGTGACAGTTCCTGGACAGTATTCATTTGTAACAGGTTCTGGACAGTATTCATTTGTACATGCGGAGGGTTAATGTTAGGGTTAACTCTTATGGACTCTTTTTGCAAAATAAGTTTTCAATTTCTAAAGAAAATCAACGGACAAAGACTCCTTTTATGCTACTTTAGCAAAAATGGTCCTTTTTGCAAATGTGGCCCCTTCGCAATTCCAAACAAATTTTGAGGCCAAGGAAAAGTATTTTATGGAAAAAGACACCTTACAGACAAACTTGCTCCTTCTTCCCGAAAATAGCCTTTTGACAATTAAAAGGTAATCTAAGTCCATTCAGGTAAGAACGACTTAAAATACAATCGAAGATGGGTCGACTTATTCTTTTTTTTTACCAAAGCCCTAAACTACACTTTACTCAATTATATTTTTTTGTAAAAAAAAATGAGGTCGAACCTTATATGGGTTGCCTACGTATCCCACATCCGGTGAGAATCAGACCTACGTAGTTCGGTCAACTTTGACATAAAAAAATATTATATTTGACTCACTTTTTTTTTTGAAACACATTTTCCCTCTTTTTTTTCACAAAATTTTGGCAGAGTTTCGAGGCATTTTCAAATACCGGGATTTTCAAAAATCGGGTAAATTCTCAATCCTTGCTCACTCTTGGTTTTTCTCTTTATTTTGTTTTCCTAGCCAGTCAACATGCAAGCCAAAAAAAATAAATATTCACATAGCACGTAGGATGCATCAAGATGGTCTTTATTTTCGGGTACACCTGTCCTAGACGGATCCAACCCCTGTGTTGAGTCCCCAAGGTCAAATGCAAGTGATGAAAATAATCGTTCCTACTAGGAATTCGGCATGAGGTTGCGTTATTCTAGGTTTAAAACTTGGGGTTCGTGTTCTAGACCTGGCTTACCTGAGCGGACAAACTTTAGTCGAGGAGGGGGCAACGTACCGGGAGCAAGAAAGTCTGCCCGGCCTTGTTGATTGCCCTGCCCTGTTCTATTTGGTATAACTCTAACATTAAAGTGGGCCACGTAAACGTGTGCACCATTTTTTAAAAGACTCAGAAGGTAGGCATAAGAAGACATTTAAATACAGTTCAAGCAATATCAAAGCGGTAAATGTCAATTAGCACATTAAGTCCACGAAATACAATAATATCAACAATAAATAAAGCCAAAAAAATTACATTAACAAGCTCGAATTCTTGAATCCTGAATTAGAGATTCTAGGTTCTTGATTCCCCAGCAGAGTCGCCAGAGCTATCACACCTTCTTTTTACACCCCGAGGGCATATAGGAGTTTTTCTAATTAAAGTGACATTATTAGAAATGGAATTCTTTAATTTATCAGAGTTGCCTCTTGGAATAGTTTATTTGGTGTCCCAAGTCACCGATTTATTTTAAATCCCAAATCGAGAAAATTTCGACTCTATTTAAAAGTCTGCGAACCAGAAATTCTAAATAAAGAATTCTGTTAACCTGGGAGAAGGTGTTAGGCATTCCCGGGTTCCGTGGTTCTAGAACGGTCGCTTAGTAATTATTGTCTGGCTTAAATTATTTAACTACTCATTTTTAGGACCTATGTACATTTATCTTTTACCCACTTTTAATCACTTCATTTATTTGTAATTAAGGAATTGAGTTACGTGTACGTATGCTTTTTTCCCTTGGCACGTCAAAATCATATCATGCAAACGTGTCCACAATTAATAATACTTTATTTATTTTATTAAGAAAAGTTTGGTTGAAGTTGCGCGACCGCATTCCTCGAGTTACTTTTAGAATTAAATTCACAGTTATATTACGCGAACGTATACATAATCGCCATACTAATCTAAATCAGACCTAAAGAAAACTACGATTATTTAGGGTAATTTTAATACTAAGTTAATATTTATATGAGGGCCATAGGTTATTTAGTGAAAGATGGCACACCTCAATTTTTAGAAGGGCTTGCTTAATTAAGTTAATAAAAGGAGTTCCTACTTACAACTATTTTGGACTTAATATCAAACTATTAATTATAGGAAGGGAAACATGAGGTAGATCTTTATTTATTTGAAATAAACTAGGCCAGCAGTATGGCCGATGTATTAGTAAAGGCGATTACTAAGGAAAAATAAAGTTGATACCCACTGGGCCCAAAATCGAACCCAAACATAAGATGAAGGAGGGGGTGGGAACACAAGGAGCCTGTTGTGGCTTGGCAGCCTTATTTGGGCCATTGCCAGGCCCAAAGCGCCTCACACACCCAAAGCCTGTTAAGGCTTAACTCATCACAATACATGTATAGTTATATTTGCACGAATTATAAATGAAATGCCTAACATGCTGGGCCTTGACTATTATCAATCATTTAGTAAAAATAAGAGTAAACCTTAAACTATTCATACATCACCTTAAATTCTGTCATACAATCATTTTTAAACATGCTGAGATTAGTGACGGTTTAACTGAATACACTTAACAACCAAATACTGCGTTTAGGCTTAATATACTAGTCAAAATTTAACATATAGCCAAACAAACTGTTAGAGCTGTTTACCAGCTTGAAATCAACACAAAAATGGTCTAATTGCAGACATTCATACATGAAAATTCTAAGATAAAACTATTGACTATCAAGACAGATCCAAGATACATAGCTGAGAGCACTGGACAGCCAAATAACTTAAAACACATATAAAGAGCAAACTGAAATTCAGATATGGGAA
Organism: Nicotiana glauca; assembly: GCA_026770625.1. Classification (NCBI taxonomy): domain Eukaryota; kingdom Viridiplantae; phylum Streptophyta; class Magnoliopsida; order Solanales; family Solanaceae; genus Nicotiana; species Nicotiana glauca. The sequence goes on from MU718408.1 coordinate 103,576, forward strand.
AGAGGAGCTTTTCAACACCTTCAATACTAAACATCCTAGCTATTTCATGAAACAACACAACAACTTTAATATATTTAAGTAGAATCTATTGAGAAGAAAGCTAAAGAACACAAGTCAAATGACCTAAAAGAAAACATCAGATAGAAGCTAAAAATGTAAACATGATTCTGAACTCCATGGCAGCAGTACACTCTTCAAAACAATCGTGTATTTCATTTATGATTCAAGGCTCAAGGTATACCTAGTTACAAAGAATAGAAATAAGGCTTTGAATCTTCAGAGAAAAGAGCAAAGAAAACCAAACAGGAAATCAATGAAACAGTAGCCAATAACCAGCAGTATTACAGCTTCCAATTAAAAACCATCTTGCAAATCAAGAAACCCAGAATCTTTGAAAAAAATGTGTTCAGATTTAGGTGGAATTCAGAAAGAAGAAATGAAAACTCCTTCTCAATGAGACAGTAGCTGAAACTTTTGAAATGCTCTTTAAGGTTCTAAAAATCTGATTGTGTTTTTAGAGATTTTTGTACTGAAAAATAAGGTTGAATGTGTGTGTGTGAGTGAGAGAATGTTTCAGTTTTATAGAGTGCATAAACAAAGCATCAAAAGGGAATATTTTGACCTAATTTTAGACTGCAGAAAGGTACAACATCTTTTATACAGCTGGCTATCCTTTTTCTTATCCATTACCAGCATTTTCATGCTAAGAATGGGGATAGCTGCCATATTCTAGAACATTCTGATATTTCCCTAATTAGAAAACCTCAAATTGCCCTTCTAGAGTCTGTTTATTGCAATTTTTACCGAAACTTTTTTGTTCAATTAAGTCCCTAGGATTCCTATTTGTTGTCAAATCAAAACCAACACCACAAGACAAAAGCTAACACGCAAGGAAAGATCAAAAGAACAGATTATTGAGCAACCTAACCTTTAAATTAAACCTAAAATCTTTTGACATGAACCGAATCAGAAATGAAACAAAAACAGAAGAAAAAATTTAAACCTAATACATCAAAAATGAAACAAACACAGAAGAAAAATTTAAACCTAATACTAGCATGAGTTTCAAAGGAAAATCATTAAAACCTACGTACAAGTAATTAAAAAGATAGAAAAAGAGAACTTAAACCATACGGCCAAATCAGATGTAGAACCAATTAAAAAGAAACAAATCCTTAATTTAAACTAACCTGACTTAATTATCCTAAATGCTTTGAGCTATATTAAATTAAAATGATCAACTAAATAAACTTGTTTTACTGAAATTCAAACAAACCAACAATCGAAACAAGCAGGACTGATATCTAAAAAAAAAGAAAAATAAGCAACCAAAAGAAAAGAAGAGAAGAAACAGAAACGAACTGATTTTGGCCAAAAAAGCTTGAACCAACAGAGCAAAATGATGAACAGTGGTATTTGACGAAGCTTGGTCGGTCAGTGCTGACTTTGTCGGAATCTGGTGGTCTTAAAATAAGCCAAAAATAACGCTAATTGATTGTTCTTGTCAAGAACAATCGATTAGCATGAACTTTGACTCAAATCGAGCCTGAAACCCCAAAAATCAAAGAGAAAAGGACAGTTTAGGGTTTGGTCTTTTCTTTCAGAGTTTAGATCCGAAATTGAGCAAATGGGTAGGGATTTTGGAGCAATTGGTGATAGATATAGGATGAGGAGGTTATGGTGGTTTCCTGGTTAGAAGATGGGGTGTTTGGGACGGCGACGTCGACCGGTGGTGTTTGGGCATTTGGGGGCGGCTAGGGTTAGGCATTGTGAGAGAGATGAGATGGGAATGAAGGGGTCTGATGGGAGGGGGTTTGTCTTCAAATAGTTAAATACTTAGGGGTAAATAGTTCCGGGCCATTGGATTGATAAAATCCAACAGTTGCGATCAAACAAAATGAAACGGGGTCATTTGGGTTAAGATAGGTGTGGACCGGGTATGGTTATTTGGGCATGGGTTAATTTGGAAGGGTTTTGGGTAATTTTTGGGCTGGTTTGGGTATTAAAATCAGCCCCATTTCAAACAAATCCAATTTCTAAATTAGCCCCATTTGATTTCCTTTTTCTTTTCTTTCCTTTTCTTTTTTTTAAAATTTAAAATCCTAAAATTAAAAACCTAAAATTAATCAAAAATGTAAAGTTAAACTAATTACCTAATTAAAAAATTATAAAAATAACTTAACCCTAAATTAAAAGTGCAAAAATCAATAATCTCAAAATAAAAGGAAAAAATGTAAAAATGGGCCATTTTTGTGATTTTTTAAATAAAAAAAATAATTACAGATTAATCATAAAATGTAAAAATAAAGCCTAAATAAAATGCATGGTATTTTTTTGGTATTTTTCATGATTTAAATAAAATTTAAAACGTGCACAAAATGCAAATAATTAAATAAAATTCCTAAAAATGACAAATAATGAACAGAAAAATCTATTTTCTTGGGATTTTATAAGAGTATTTCATATAGGGCAAAGATCACATGCTCACATATATGATCACTTTTTTTTAATAATCGTGGGTATAATACAAGTTAGGGTGTAATAGAATCGGGAAAAAAACAAAAAGAGTTTCATAGTTATTGTACTAACCATTTATTTATACGACCACCTTTTTTTTAATCGTGGCGTCCGGGCAAGCGTACATGCACCTCGACTAATACCATGGGATACATGTTATGACCAAGTATTTTTTGTCTACGGTGGAATTTGAAGTTGAAACGTCAAGTTCTCAACCCACTTCAATTTTTTTTTGGTAAACTGTTGCGCACTACGACGTATTTTGGACTTCATTATTAGGCACTTTGATATCTAAAAGATTGTGTGTTTGAGCCACTGTTTCTGTTGTCGAAACACTGGGTGTGTTTGGTATGAAGAAAAATATTTTCCGGAAAATATTTTTCAATTTTCCCATGTTTGTTTGCCTTAAATGTTTTGGAAAATATTTTCCTTATCAATTCATATTCATCCAATTGGAGGAAAATGTTTTCTTTATCAAGAGAAGGGAAAATATTTTCCAAAGCTCCTTCTCAACCTTCCCCACCATCACCAACCCACCTTACCCCCTCTCCCAAAAAGGTTTTTTTTTTTTTTCAAATTTCAGTTTTTCCATTAC
>MU718408.1:113565-132021 GCA_026770625.1 Nicotiana glauca
GTCGTTTGATCTGGGCCGCTCATCTCCATCATCCAACGGCCCCCATTGATCCTCCCATTTAAATAAAAATGTCCAAAATACGCTAATACAAACCCTAGACACAACCTTCCATCCTCGTACACCCCTCCCTATAATGCCGGCAGATCTCCGCCGTGCCCCCACCGCATCTCCGCCGTCAACCGTCGGCCGAAAATCGCCTCCGCCAGCAGCGATGCTCCAAATCCGCCCAAAATTTCACCACAAGCTCCCCTTTCCCTCCTCTTTCCAAATCCCCAAATACCATCCCTCAATTCCTAGCCAATCTTCTCAAATATTGGATCGAAATTCCAGTGAAAACCCTAAGTTTACCAAATCTCACCAAATTAACACCGTGTGCTCTCCTCACTCTCCTCTTTATGAATCTGTAACCCTCGATCCTCAAATCATCCTGGAAGTTTTCGAATTTTGGATTGAAGACCGCCCTAAAACCCTAATTTTGTGAGTCGAATTTTCTATGGATGGCTTGACCATTACAAGGTTTAGCCGTGTATTTTCTCATGGAAAACACACGGTTAAACACTAGTATTGGTCAAGCAAATCTAAGCCAAGTCATCTCGGGTCAATTTCAGGTTAATACATTAAAGCCAAAGTTAGTGAGTCTTCTTCTCGTTCTAGTTTTGATCCAATTTGATTTATGTTTTATATGTTAACTAAGTATTTTTCGAAGTTTTTAATTGGTAGTTTGTTTTCAATGTAATTCTGTCAATTAATTGATTAGTTAAAGGTTTGGGTATAATGATAGATAACAAGTGTCTAGGTTAGCTCTTAGTTTAATTTCTATTTTTTCAGCTCTATTTAATTTTTCGTCCTATTTTAGCTTTAGTTGGTCAGCTATTAGTTTAATCGTTAAGTGTTAGTTTTATTTCAATTAGCTCAGTTTGATTAATTATAGTTGAATATCTTTCTGGTAAATGGGTTTTTTCTTTTAAATTTTCAGTTCAAAATTGTTCCCAACTTGCTTTGAAACTGTTTGATTCTTGTTTAATTGAGTTAATGCTTCTGTTAGTTTAGGCTTAGTTTAATTGATCTTCAACATTCATTTGCAGATTAGTTAGGCTTGTTGATTGGTTATAGCTAATTTAGTCACTAGGATTAACTATAGTTAGTTTTAACTCAAGTAAAGGGGTGGTTTGGTTTAGTAATTTCAGGGGGGTCTCCAGGGGTATTTTGGGCACCCAAAATGGTTAGTTTGTTAAAGCTTGGCAATTTTAAAACTAAGATAAGGGTAGTATAGGTATTGTATAGTTAAAAGAACACCCTAGGGCCTTCTAGAATAGGACTTTAGTGTAGATTTTAGCAAACTTAGGGCAGTAACTTGAGAAACAAGTCAGAAATTGAAGGTTTAATATGTGAAATCTGCAATTAAAAGAGAGGGAAAAATGGGAGGGTCATCTAGAACATTCTACCTCATTTGTTGCCTATAAAAGGCAACCCCAATGCCTTCATTAACAAGTTTACACACCCCTGGAAATTCCCAGAGTTCCAGCCATCAAAATTCCCTCTCAAAGCTATTTTTTTTTTCAATTTTCAGAGCAGTATTTTGAAATTCAAAACTACAAAATCCAAAAACAGTAGAAAAAAAGGAAAACCCAAAAACATTTTTCTATTTCATTGCCTATTTCAATCATTTTCAAGTTCCTATTTGGTGATTCTTCATTTTTGCTCTAAGGTTGAGTATTAAAAGTATCAGGAGGTTCTTTGTTGCTTCAATTCGAGTGAATTTGATCCTATTAAGTGGGTTTCAGTTCGAGTTGAGTTGTACAAAGGGGTCAGGAATATTTTGAATTGGATTTTGAACTTCTGTGAGCTTATTCACATTGGTTTAGGAGTGATTTGCTAAATTCTCTGTTAGCTGCTGCATATTCTGGATTTTAAACGTATTCCTGGGCTGTTCTAGAGTTTTTTTGGGTTGATTTCGGATTTATTCTCACTGGCTGAATTCTGGTTGCTGTTGTTACTATTGCTGACTCATCTCCTGCTTCTTATTTGAACCAAATTTCAGGTACACACACTCAAAATTGTATGACGTAGCTTCTCCAAGTCAAAAACGTGAAGTGAAGTGGTTGTTTCCTTTCTGCTGTACACCTTATTGTTTTGCTAATCAATTATACTATTTGTATTTCACTGCTCTCATGTGTAGATTCATTGTAGTTAAATTGGACTGTTCTGAATCGATTTAGCCCATCTTAGACTGTTTTGAATTTCAATAATGCCATTTGGAGATAGTAGATTCTCATTTGTAATGAAAAAACTGGACTATATGGACTGTTTGCATTGTTTAATAATTATGGCTTAGCCTGTTTCATGTTATAGTGTTATAGAAGCTTGAGATCTAAATAAAAGGTATTGATCAAGCTTGTTTTGTCTGATCTAATTGAAACCGGTGAAATGCTAGGTCTATGTTGATTTATTTTTTTTTTGGGTAAAATTCGAAGTTATGATGTTGTAGTTTACTAAATAACCAGTGAGTCTTTACTAAATTTTTGTATGTTGTAGTTTGAATAAAATCATCCCACCAATACGAATTTTGTTTTAAAATAAAGTAGGTGTTCAACTTGGGACGTATTTGAAGGGCTATTTGTTTACAAGTTACTACATTCATTTTTAAAATTGGAGACCAATGTTATGAGACCTCATTGAAATGGGCATTCGATTTAAGCTCTAGTTGTGGGTCCAAGACTGGTAGCAGGCTGAAGAAATTCGAGTCCCCAATTGGGCTGTTATTGTGGCTCAACGCTAGACAGCCCCATGTCTATTATCCTTAAAAGGTTGACGCAGCTATTCCCTCTTCTGGGCCTAAATGCAACAAAGCCCAAAAGATTGCTTCACTTTGAGTTAAATCACTTGCTGAAGTATGCACCTTTAACCTCTTTGGGATCACGTTTGAAGGCCCAAACAATGCTGAAATCAAAAACCTTTTAAAACTATATTAGGAACATGGGAATTAATTTGCACATGTAAATTTGGGTTTCAAATTAGGTAGCGGGTTCAAATTATAAGGGTTTTTCCCTTTTGTTTGAATTCAGACTTGAATTTGAGGCTTGAATTTATAAATGTAAATTAGTTAGCCTTTATAGAGACAAATAAAAAATGGAAAAATCGTAGTTGCTTTAGGTTGGCCTTTAATAAAAACGAGATGAGCCTCGCCGAACAAAACCCAAAATTGTGGGGCCCTCATTAATTGTCTATATAAAATTACTTAGAACTTGGGTCATGCCGTTTAGCGAATTTCACGGCCTCCCACAAAGTTAAAAAGACGTTAGTCACTTTAGGCGCGCTTTTGATAATTTNTTCCAAAATTATGAGTTTGAAAGTTTACGAGTTTAGAAATTATAAAGTTTACGTATTCGAAATTTCGCGATTTTGAAAGTTTAGCGGTTCGAAAGTTTATGAAATTTGTGGGTCCGGAAGGTTGTTAGTTTGAAAGTTTTTGGCTGTGAGCACGTGATTTTTGCCACACTTAATTTACTCCTATAAATTCATTAGAATTAGAATTTTTCTTTTATTATTTGAATTGTTAGGAATTAATTGCATGATTTTATATCTTGTTTGCATTTTGTGTGTATTTTTTTTAGTTGCTATAATTCATAAAAAAAAAGGTACAAAAATAGTATGTTTGCATTTAAAATTTGTTTTTATATTTTTAATTAATTAATATTACTAAAATAAGAGATAAATAACAAAAATAGTCCTTTTACCATAAATTCTACACTTTACATTTTTAGGAATTTGTTAATCTTTGGAAATTAATTAATATATAATTTTAGATTTACTTTAGATTTTTTATTTTTACATAATAAAACCAGAAATTCAAAAATAATAATAAGCAAAATAATAAAAAAATATATAATAATTGAAAAAGAAAAACAAAGGAAAGTGTATAAAAAGAAGAAGGCTTTAAATTTGGGCCATTTGTGACCAGTTTTCCAAGCCCAAATACCCTAAATCGGATCAATACCAAGCCCAGTCCAAAAAATCTGGCCCGCCCCTCAGTAAAATGAAACGACACTGTTTGGCGTCGTTTGATCTGGGCCGCTCATCTCCATCATCCAACGGCCCCCATTGATCCTCCCATTTAAATAAAAATGTCCAANTCAAATACCAAAATGTTGGATAAGAATGTGTCGAGGATCCGGGTGCATTTCATGTGACGTGATCCAAAAACACGTTCTTAAACGACGTTCACTTTCTTAAAAATTAATTAAGAGCGGTAAATAATCCTAAAATTGCACTATAGGTTGGAGCATGTATAAAAATCAAATTTAGCCATTAATAATAATTTAAGCGACCGTGCTAGAACCATGGGATTCGGGGGTGCCTAACACCTTCCCTCGGGTCAACAGAATTCCTTACACAGAATTTCTGGTTCGCAGACTCTAATTGGGAAGTCGACAATTTTCCTCGATTTGGGATTTAAATTAAACCGGTGACTTGGGACACCAAAAACCAATCATATCCCAAGTGGCGACTCTAGAAATAAATAAATAATCTCATTTCGAATAATGTCACTTTAAACAGAAAAACTTCCTTATAAATTTATCCTTCGGGGTAGGTGTGTAAAAAAAGAGGTGTGACAGCTCTGGTGACTCTGCTGGGAAAACGAACCCAGAATTTCGGTTCAGGGTTCAAGAATTCGAGCTTAGTATAATTGTTATATTTGGCTTTATCTGACTTCTTCTACATGTTCCATGCTATATGTGCTAAATATTTTACCGCTTTGATATTTGTTGAAATTGTATATATAAACTGCCACGAATCCCTTCCTCTCTCTGAGTCTTCTACATCATGGAGAAGGGTGCACTTCGTGTAGCTTCTCTTCTGTTTAGAGTCTTTCCCAATTTAGAATGAGGTTTGGATAAGTTGCTAAGCCGGCGGAGCTTCTGTATCCCCGGTACGCTGCCTCCCCCTCGGCTCGAGTTGTCCGCTCGGGTAAGCCAGGTCTAGACCAATAAACCTAGGGCTTAAACCTAGAAGAACAAAAACTCATGCCGGATCCCTAGTAGGACGTTTGTTTGCATCATGTGCATTTGACTTAGGGGACTCAACACAGGGGTTGGGTCCGTCTAGGACAGGTGACCTGAAATGAATTGACCATCCTGATGCATCTTACGTGCTACTTGCGCATTTATTTGCTCGGCTTTGCATGTTGACCGACTTGTCTAAATGAGTGAAAATTAAAAAATAAACAGTGTTAGGACTAAGTGAGGATGGCCATTTGTTTTGAAAAACCCAATGCCCAAATAGTAACGAAATGCTGCCGGACTTTTGAAAAATGAAAAAAAAACATTGAAAAACAAATAGAAAGAAAATTGTTGTTCAAAATAGTTTTTGATTTTGGCAACTCTTACCGAACTATGCAGGTCTGATTTTCACCGGATGTGAGATACGTAGGCAAACCCCATCGGTTCCGACCCCAATTTTTTAAAAAATCCAAAAACATTTTCCTTTAGTTCCTTCTTTAAAAATCTTTCCTTAGAATTCAAAAAAACAAAAATTAAAGTAGTTTTTTAAAAGAAAAATGGTTTCCTTCCTTCTAATGTCTTTTATACGAATAAAGAAAAATCAATAAAAATCAAAATCCAAAATACAGGTTTCCTCCGTTTTGAGGTATTTTTCCCAAAATCCAAAAAAAAATTCAAAAATAAAAGTAAATAAAAAATACTTTTTAGATGTCTTTCTTTTGTAAATGTCCATAAAAATTTTGAAAAAGTGAAGTCCAAAAATATTTTTTGTTTTTCTTTAGAAGCACTTTTGTAAATAATTAAAAGCTCAGAAATTCAAAACATTTTTCTTAAAAAGGGTCCCTCTTTCGAAAACTAAGAGGTTACGTCCAAAAAAAAATTATTTGTTCTTCCTTAGAAAAAGAGAAAACAAATGAAAATTCAAACAAAAAATATTTTCTTTTAAAATGCCCAAAGTTCCAAAAAAAAATAAATCAAAAAGTTCCAAAAAAATATTTTTTCTTTTGCCTTAAAGCTAGCTTGGTTTGAGTTTTATAAAAAAAGGGGGAGTTAGTTTACTCAATTCCCAATGTGTCCGAACTACGCTGGTTTGATTCTCACCGGATGTGAGATACGTAGGCAACCCTCATCGGGTCCAACCACCCTTTTGCAAAAAATAGCCAAAAAAAATGTCATAATTTTAATTTTCGTCATAAATAAGTCGGGTGATGTCATTCTTGTTAAAATAAGTCGAATGTCCCCAAAAGGGCGTCGGAAGGCTGTTTTTGCAAGAATGGCCACCCTGAGTCCTGTTTGCGAGCACAACCTTAAAATCTTCTTCCCAGAAGCGCTGAAAGGCCATATTCGCAAAACCAAATCCTTGTCTTGATTAAATGAAGAATTTTGCAAAAATAGCCAGTTTTCAAAATAAGTCGTTAAAATTCCCCTTTTAAATAAACGTGCAGGATGACTTCAAGTAACATCGAGACCTTCTCAATCCTGAGTGAGATCCCCTTGAAACTTCACATTTGGTGGCATGATCTAGGAAAAGGATGCAGAGATACCGTGGTTAAAACTTTGGGCGGTCTAGTTGATCTACTGAACATCAAACCGAGAAAGGATATCATTGAGGCACTAATACCATTTTCGGATCCGACCCGTAACGTATTCCGGTTTTCAAACTTTGAACTCACACCTACCTTAGAGGAGATTGCGGGATATGTGGGCTCAATGGGAACCTTCGAGGTAGATACTCATTGGCCCCACGACCGATAACCCTTCATAGGGTTTTGGATCTGTTGAGCATTAGTCGGGATATTCAAGACTCGCATCTGGCAGAAGGGTGTTGTACATTACACTTCCTATATCATCGGTATGGTAACCCAAAAGGTTTCGAGGAGCCCAATACCGGCTTGACACATGCCGAAAATAAAGAAAAATGGGAAGCTCGACGGGGATTAGCCTTTATGGTGGCCTTTCTGGGAGTGGTGGTTTGTCCGAGAAAAGATGGTCACATAGACCTCGGCCTGGTAGGGATGCTAGATGTTGCCATGAAAAAACCTACTAGAACAGTGGTTCCTCTGATCATAGCAGAAATGTATCGAGCTCTGACCAAATGTCATGAAGGCGGGAAATTCTTTCAAGGTTGCAATTTGCTCTTATAGTTGTGGATGCAAGAACACCTCTGTCACCGCACAGGCTATATGAACTACGGTTTAACCGGGTTGAGTTGTATTGCAGAATTTGGGACCCGGGTGACAGGTATTGAGTTACCTGAGGGTACTGAGGCCTGGTCGTCATGCTTAAGATCCTTGACCGCAGATAAAGTCGAATGGGCTTACGGTTGGCTTCCTGCTACTGAGGCTATATACACATCAGCAGAGGTCCCCTATATTCTTTTGATGGGTATCCGAAGTATACAGCCTTACGCTCCTTACCGGGTTTTGCGACAACTTGGAAGATTCCAGACAGTGCACAATGATGAAGACCTGAGTGAGCAAGTCATTGAGTTAGGCCCGAATGCTGCATTTCCTAAAGGCGAAATCTGAAAGATATGGAATGAGTGTCGTTTCCGTGAGCCAAAAACTATAATACAAGACCAAGCTAGAGGCAAGGTAGATCCCAAGTATCTGACGTGGTTTGGCAAAAGATTTCAAATCCTAGAGAGACCCGCTAAAAGACCGCACGTGCAGCAATTTACCGATGGGGTCCAAGTTCAATGGGATTGGCAAGCAAAGGAGAAGGAGTACCGAGCTAGAATAGGACAGTTGGAGCAATAGGTCCGGGACCTCCAATTCGATAAAAGTGTACAGGCTGCAGCCGACGAGGGTGATAAAAAGAAATTAGCTCATGAGAACGAAGCACTCAAAGCCCAAATTAAACAAATGAAAATAGATGCCTGGAACCAAGAAACAAGTCTATCTGATGAAAGGTTGATCAAAGGGTTAAAGAAACAAATTTCGGACTGCCAAGAAGAACTAGAAAAATCCGAGGGAAATATGGCAAGACTCCGGGCGCAATGGGCCAAAAAGACTGAAGAAAAAGCCCAATTTGTGCAGCAAATGAGGAGAAACTACGAGGGGACTATCGCCAAGATGAAGAGAAAAATGAATACTATGGAAGAAAAGACAGCTCAGTGGGATAAAGAATTCCAAGCGGAGATGAACCAGTGCCATAGGTTAATGGCAGAGATGGAAAGGGAAATTAAATTGCTACAAGATCTGCACCTCCAGGACTCTCAGTTGCTAGAGGCTCGTACACAACAAATAAGCCGACTCCTCCAAGAAAAGGGCCGAATCAGGGAAAGGATCAGAAACATTGCCCACTATATTGTCATGAAGTGTCAGGTCGGCGAGCGAATAGGTCGTACCACGTCCTTTTCCTCAGTGATGATATTTGTTCGCCAAGTCATGAATGATTTAGATCAGTTGCAAAGGGGTCTCGCACGGAGGCCCGCGGCAATGCCGAATAATGCTCCGCGGGCCCCAGGATTTGAAGCATTGATGTATTCTTAGTTAATCGAGTCTGTATTTTGATTTTAAGTCTATTTTTGTAATTTCATTTTCAAGAAAAGAAAAACAAATAGTCTAATAGCTTTTGTAACCACAGTTGTTATCAATGAAAAATTAAAAATTCCCAAAAATTGTTTTCTTACTTTTGCATTTATTTACAAGAACTACGCTTGGTCTGATTCATGCGGGGTCATGATACGTATGAAATCTACATAAGATCCGACCGTAATCCTAGGACAAACAGAAAGAAGATAAATAAAAGGAAAAAATAAAAGAGAAAGAAATGCAAAAGAAGAAAATAAGGCATTGAGAGAAAAAACCATGGCCAAAGAAAAGAAAAAGCAGAAAATAAAAATGGAGAAGCAGGAAAAGAAAATGAGAGAAAATGAAACAAAAGAGAAAGAAAAGAGAAAAGGAATAAGAAGAAAAGCCGGGATGATGCATGCAACTGAAGCAAACATGTAGATATTCATTTAACTGTATAGGTGCATCACACTCCAATGTGCAGTTACCTATCTGCTACTTGTTTCATACTAACCATTTGCCGTTGTCAATCCAGCTGAGTATTTTAGAAACCGTGGTTGGTTTGTGGTAAACTGGCCTTGCATCGATACTTAAACAAATCCAAAGGAAAAACAGTGATGTCATCTGAAATGACCTTGCCTGCAATCCCCATACTTAAAGATAGCCCAATCTCTGGGATCCCGGCCTCTGGATCCTATACAGCTGAAGAAAATCGGATCCTGCGTTTGCACTTGATGGAAATGTGGGATGCTTGGAACAACGGGAAGGAACCCCCAAGCACTATCCCCGGATTCCCGGAATTGTTCCCTAGATCTGGAGGTGCTACCACGGCCCCTATCAGCCGCCCAAATATTCCTCTGGGGCAACCTACTATGACTGCTAACTTCTTCGGAACACCATCTGAGGATCATCCCCAAGTGTTCCCATCTGGAATTGCTCCCAACATCTTTACAGCTCCACCATCATCTGCAACCACCCAACCATCGCTACCAAAACATGCTTTTGCCCATTCGGTCTTCACATTTCAGAATCCAGTTTTTCAGACTGACCCTCCTCACTATCCTCAATATACCTACTCTCGGCCACCATATGAGATCACACCGGGGAAGGACAAAACCCCCAAATCCCCAGAGCAGTATGAAATGACAAAAAGAATGAGGAGTTCAGAGCAGAGTCTGAAAAATATGCAGGGTTTAAGCGGGCAGAAGAGTGTTTCTTACAATGATCTGTGCATGTTCCATCACGTGCACCTGCCTATGGGATTCAAGACGCCAAAGTTCAAAAAGTATGATGGACATGGCGATCCCATTGCTCACCTCAAAAAGTATTGTAACCAATTGCGTGGGGCTCGTGGAAAAGAAGAGTTATTAATGGCTTACTATGGAGAAAGCTTGGTGGGCATAGCGTCGGAGTGGTACATGGATCAGGACATATCTCGATAGCATATCTGGGATGACCTTGCCCGAGATTTTGTCCGACAATTTCAGTACAATATAGACATTGCGCCAGATAAGAACTCCTTGGCAAACCTAAAGAAAAAGCCCTCAGAGAGTTTCCGCGAATATGCAATCAAATGGCGTGAACAGGCGTCAAGGGATGGATGAGGTTGAGATGGTCACTATCTTCTTACAGGCTCAGGAGGCAGATTATTTTCAAAACATGATGTCCGCTATGGATAAGCCTTTTGCAGAGGCAATAAAAATCGGAGAGATGGTAGAGAATTGGCTAAAAACGGGCAGAATCTTGAGCAAATCAGCCATAAGAGCAACCTCCCAAGCCATCCAAGGCGGGTCTGGAGGAATAGCTAAGGGCAAAAAGAAAGAATAAACAGTGATGGCGGCATCGAGCGGAAGAAGGTACCGGGCTCCTAGACCGGTGTTCTCAGAATGAACCCCTCAGCACTATTACCCTCACACAGATATGGCTTATGCTCCTCCACCTTATGCGGTAATGAATTCTCAACCTTTCGTCCGCCCGTAACCACAAGCTAACCGAAACCCACCTCCATTCCAAAGAAACCAGCCACCTTATCAAAACCAATATAACCCCCGACCACCACAAAATAATTTCCGCCCTCGGGAACTACCTAGGCGACCAAATTTTACCCTGATTGGTGAACCATATTCTAGTTTGTTCCCGATGCTCGTCCATATGAACCTATTACATCCTATTCCCCAAAATAGGTCGAATCTAGAATCTCCAGCCTATCAACGAGGTGTTCATTGTGCCTATCATTCAGGGGCCGAAGGGCACAATACTGACAGCTGCTGGACATTGAAAAAAGTAGTGGAAGATTTGATCGAACAAGGGAAAATAGTTTTGAGGGATGAAGAAGCCCCGAATGTTACCAATAATCCTTTGCCCGCTCACAACAACGGGCCAGTAATCGGCATGATTTGTGAAGACTGAGACTTTGATCCGGCTCTGAAAGCCATAATTTCTATTGCCAATGCCAATAGGAAACCCAAGATAGCCCCGAAGCAGGAAAAAGAGGAGAAGAAGAATAAAGCGATCAACATTGAGCCTGAGGAGAAAACTGAGACAAAAGCAGAGCCGGTGCCCTCTAAACACGGGGTTCTTTATGTGTCGTGAGGTCGTCAAGAGAAACCACTAGTTGTGAGCACTTCGAGGAAGTATGAAGTGAGGAAGGGGACACAAATATATGTGCCAAAGGGGGCCTACGTGGTGCGGAGGACAATTAAACCGCCTCGGCTGGGTGAGCCAGTGGTTATTGGACGTGCACCACAGAAGCCGATGACCGACCCCTCTGCAGTGCCGTGGAATTACCAACAAATAGTGGTCACATACAAAGGCAAGGAAATCTCGGGAGAACTGCCAGGAACAGTCCCTGTTGAAAAATATTCAAATATACAAGAGATAAACAGCGCCACACGAAAGCATTTTCCATCTAAAAAGTCGGTGAGCGCTGAAGAAGTAGAGACATTCTTGCAAAAGATGAAAATGCTAGACTATGAAACAGTAGACCAATTGAGGAAGTGTCCTGAGCAAGTGTCACTGGGGACCAAATCTGCCAAATATCAGAAGATCCATATGAAAACTCTGAACGAAGCATATGTGCCAGTCGAGACTTTGGTTGAACAACTTGAAAGGATGGCAGAAAGATTCTTCGCTGTCAACCAACTCTCCTTCAGTAAAATTGATTTGCCTCCAGAAGGAGCTGCCCATAATAAAGCCTTGCACCTGACAGTCAAATATGAAGGTTACTACATTAAGCGGGTCATGGTAGATGGAGGCTCGGGGGTTGACATCTGCCCACTCTCCACTTTGCAAGGAATGGAAATAGGGACAGGAAGGATTCGTCCAAATAATGTTTGCGTGAGAGCCTTCGATGGTGTTAAAAGAGATACCATCGGCAAAATTGATTTGATACTGACCATAGGCCCGGTGGATTTTGAGGTGACCTTCCAAGTGTTAGACATGGATACATCTTACAATTTTCTTCTGGGAAGGCCTTGGATCCATGCTGCAGGAGCTGTGCCCTCAACCCTCCACCAGATGGTGAAATTTGGGAATGAAGATTAGGAGATCGTGGTCCATAAGGAAAGTGAGCAGTCCATATATCGTGACCCATCTATCCCATGCCTGGAGGCGAGGGAGGGGAGTGAGCATATTGTCTATCAAGCCTTTGAAATTGTGGTAGCTGATCAGTATGAGGAAGGACATCCATGCCCCCAGCCTTTCTTATCCAATGCTTCGATCATGGTAGCCAAGGAAATGATTAGACATGGTTTCAAACAAGGAAAAGGGTTGGGAAAAGCTTTGCAAGGAATAGTCGAACCGGTAACACTACCCGTAGCAAAAAAATATTTTGGGATAGGCTTCCACCCTACCCCAGATGATGAGGAATGGGCCAACGAAAGAAAGAAAGATGGATGGATTCTACCGTAACCTTCGCCACATTTGTATGAGACCTTTGTCAAGCCTAAGTATGGCACAGAAGAGGAAGATGAGGTGTTCACGACTGATGAAATAGAAGATATATGTGGAGCTATGAGGCAAATGCTTTATGAAACCAACATAGTACAGCCAGGGGAAGGGACTAGCACCGTTGAGGTGCTCTACATGGGACCAGACGCCAAACTCCAAAATTGGAAGGCTACGCCTTTCCCGATCAGGCGGGAGTCCCGGTAGACTAGCCTTGTCACCTTCGTTGCATCTCGGGTTATTTCAGGGTGTAACTCGGATGTTGCTTTTAGTTTCTTGTATTTTGAATTCATGAATGTAAACCCTGTTATCTTCCTAAAAATTCCAAGAAATGAAATCAATATTTCATCGTCCATTTTCTCTTTAGTCTCTCTGATTTTTGTCATTTTTCCCTCTTATCTTTTCTTTTCAGTTATAATAATGCGGCTTTAAATAACATGACATGCTCGCGGACTTCATGCCCCGACTCAAACTCGCTGTCTAACTGTGAAATAATGAATCAAGAACCGGAATATGATGAAAAGGAGGCTTTTAGGGAAATAAACCGAGAATTGGAACAATTTGAGAACAAACCTAAGCCAAATCTGAATGACACTGAACCGTTTAATTTGAGAATTGCCGAAGAAATAAGGGAAACCAAAATAAGCACCCACACAGATGAGAAAACTCGAGATGTAATAATCCAACTCTTGTTTGAGTTTAAAGATACGTTTGCTTAGTCATATGATGATATGCCAGGACTAAGCGTGGATCTAGTGGTGCACAAACTGCCAATTTACCCCGATTGTCCTCTAGTGCAACAAAAGCAAAGAAAGTTTAAAATCGATATCAGTGATAAGATCAAAGAAGAAATCATAAAACAGCTGAAAGCAGGGACAATTCGGGTGATCCGATATACTACATGGTTAGCCAATGTGGTTCCTGTGCCGAAGAAAGATGGGAAGACCCGGGTGTGTGTGGACTACAGAGATTTGAATAGGGCGAGTCCCAAAGATAATTTTCCGTTGCCCAACGTCCACATCCGTGTTGATAACTGCGCCAAACATGAAATACAGTCCTTCGTGGATTGCTATGCAGGATATCACCAGGTGTTGATGGATGAAGAAGATGCCGAGAAGACAGCTTTCACTACACCCTGGGGTACCTACTGCTATCGGATCATGCCATTTGGGCTAAAGAACGCCGGGGCAACCTATATGAGAGCCATGACCGCCATTTTCCATGACATGATGCACCAAGAGATAGAGGTGTATGTGGATGACGTAATCATCAAGTCCCGAACTCAGACTGACCACGTTCGAGATTTGGGAAAGTTATTTGAACGGCTGCGCAAGTATGATTTGAAGCTGAATCCGGACAAATGTGCCTTCAGAGTTCCATCAGGCAAGCTCCTAGGTTTCATAGTCAGTAGAAGAGGGATCGAGTTAGATCCAACAAAGATAAAAGCTATTCGAGATCTACCCCGTCCAAAAACTAAGAAGAGCGTGATGAGTTTACTGGGCAGGTTAAACTATATTAGTCGGTTCATTGCTCAACTGACTACCACGTGTGAGCCCATATTCAAACTTTTGAAGAAAGATGCAGAAATCAAATGGATATCCGAATGTCAAGAGGCATTCGACAAGATCAAAGAATATCTGTCAAATCCTCCGGTGTTGGTCCCACTCGAGCCAGGGCGACCTCTATTTTTGTATTTGACGGTGTTGAAAAATTCTTTTGGTTACGTTCTGGGGAAACATGATATAACTGGCAAGAAAGAGCAGGCGATCCACTATCTGAGTAAGAAGTTCACTAGCTACGAGGCCAAGTATACTTTGTTGGAGAGAACATGCTGTGCTTTGACATGGTTGTCCATACCCAATTTTTCCCTATATATTTACTATATAAACTCAAATACTTTCAAAATAGTATATGTATGCATATATAAGCATGCCCAAAGGTTTTGGTATTTTTCCTCAATTTTTTAGGGGTTTTTAGAATTAATTTATTGTCTATTTTTAACAGTGCAAAATCCAAAGTTATTCCCAAATTATCATTTTTGGTGAATAACGTATTTCATTCTCATATTTACAACAAACTATAATTAATATAATTTTTACATATTTTTACAAATTTATTCGGAATTTCTAAAGCTTAATTGCATGAAATTGCAATTATAGCCTATTTTATAATTAACAACATTTTATAATTATAAAATTGTTCCTAATATTTTTAGATTATTTTTTATATATTATTAATCAGTTCAGTTTTTTAATTTTCTTTTAAATTATTTTTAGCTATTTTTATTAAATAAAATGGGAAAAGTGGCTATTTAGAACTTGGCTCTATTTCTTTGCAATTTTAGACTTAATTACACACAATTCAAACCCCAAATTAACCCAATCTCCGACCCAACTTTTAACATTGGGCCCGACCCTGACCCAGTTACCAAACCCGTCCGGTTTTGTATTTTAAATCCTGGCCGTTGATTGTTTTAATCAATGGCCCTCGTCCACTCTTTCCTTTTTAATTCTACCTACACCCAACTCTAATCCCCATTTCTCTTGGACAGCCGCCCCCAAACTCTCTTCTCTCTCAAAACGCTCTCAAGCACTCAAAACCCTAATCGCATCCCTCGTCTTCTCCGACCATTATCTCACCGGAGTCCATGGTTTCTCAGTCCATGGACGGTCTGTGCTCACCTTCCTTCACCCCCAAACCATGGGTGTTCAAGATTTCGATGTCTGGCCTCAATGGCATCTGTTCAGATCCTCTACAGATATGTGGTTCTATGGCCTCTCTGGCCCTGTTCCGACGTATTCGAGCTTTAGGACCCTAGCTATGGCCATCTCTGACTCTAGACTGGATTCTCTTCCAAACCTGCTTATTTCTAGGGTTTCATAGAGAAACTAAAGCTATTCGAGGTTTTTCTCTGGTTGTTTTCTTAGATCTATGCTATATCTATGCTATGTTCGACATTTTTAAGGGTTTTACCCAATTTTCTTTTTAAAAAATCATTTTATTTTCAAATTAGGGTTTTTGGAAATTTTCTGATTCTTTCTTCTCTTTTCTTTATGTGTGTTTGTCTGTGTTTATCTCGTATGTTTTCTTCTCTACTACGCATGAGCTTCATCTTCTTCTTTTCTTTCTATTTAAGCATGATCCTTCTATGCTTTGCATTTTTACTATGCCTTTAGAATAAGCTCGCATGATTATCTTTGCTATGTTTCCCTACATGATTTCTATTGTTTGTGTCTCCTACTGGGTTCTTTATGTTTGCTTGCTTCACGTGATTTTACCGAGTTCTTCCTAAACATGCTTTATCTACTGTTTCCTAAGTTTATACATCACCTCTTTTCTTTTCTAAAACTTGCTTAAGTTCCGAGTCTTCTTTGAAACATGTTCTTTATGCTTTTTCATTCTGTTGCTTCAAACCTACTACTGTGTTTGTGTGTTTGCTCATGAGGCTCTGAAAGAGACCTCTGAGTCTATTTCAATGGATTGCCTTCTGCTCTCTGTATCATACTCGGATTAAAACCCTAGGGTTTGGGTCTTTGCAAGTTTGACTCTAGGGTTCTGCTCTAAAAGACCCTGGGCTCTCGAACTCATGCAGAGTTTACAATCAATTTGGAATTTCCTATTTATGAATTAAAACCTCTTATGACCGTCTCTTTTGTTTGATACTAGCATGCTTATATACGAGTGTTTTTTCTTCTGAATTGATTCTTTAGCTTGTGATTGATTTCAATCTCCTTTTACTAAGGCTGGACTGATTTTTGTTACTGATTTTTATAACTTAACCTCTTTTCCCCTTTTCCTGACTAAGTTCATTCAAAGGCTTTTAAATTTCTGGTTGTTTGATTACTATATTTTCTTTATTCTCTCAAAACTGTGTACTATAGGCTTCTTACCTTAAATAGACTATATGAACTTACCCCTATTATGCTACTCTGAAAGGGTTTTCATTATTTTTCTTTCCTTAATTACTCATTCCCGTTTGAAATCAAATCCCTTTGACTAAGGGAGATCCTATTTGATTGATTGAAATTTTATTTCCTTGCCTTTTTGTTTACTCGCTTTTGCACTATAAAAAGAGAGTTCTTTCTGCACCTCTAACACACTACACACTTCAGAAGAATTACACACACTCGACACAGACACCTCTGTCTTTGAAATATACTATACTCTCTCTACTATTACTCTCTACCTTCTCTACTACTACTGAGCACTCTGCTCCTTTCTCTCCTACTGTCTGAATATTTCTGGAGTTCCTCTGAATTCCCAAGTGCTTGCTGAAATTTGAGTTGCTCTTGTTAATTCTTTCTGGCTATTTATTTGCTGTTGTTTCTCTGCTGTACTAGAACTGAAAAACTGGTATGTATTTCTAATTTAAATAACACCCTCCTATTATGTGTTTACTTTTCCTCTTCTACACCTCTTTCACTATGTGTTTATTTATGCTTCCTGCACTATGCAATTACATTCAAGTCTGTTATGCCCTTTCTTTATGATTTGCACCTTCAGTCTGCTATGCTCTCCTGTCTCTCTTTAATATGTTTTCATGCAAATCCCTTCCCTCTATTCCCTTTTGCATGTTAGTACTGTTCTGAATCATGGCAGCATCTTATATTACTGTCCATGATCTAGAACCAGACTCTCCTGAGTCTCTACTCAAATGCTTTCCCATTCCCTCTCCCCTTTATGTGTTGAGCTTTAACTTGGGTCTGGTAGTGTCCTAATCACCACTCAGACCCTAAGTTTGACTCCCCAGAGTCTGCTCCTATTTGTTTGACCTAAGCAGGGGATCAGGGGTGTGCCAGCCTATGCCATGGCTGGGCATGACCACCCTCTGCTATGGTTCCTCTCTCACTTTGCACTCATTCCTAGTTTCCTAAGTTCTACCCCCCTTTGGTAAGCCATGCTTTGGGACCCTAGAGTTCCCTCTGAACTTGGATGCCTGAGGGCTGGTAATTCCACACCTGCACCATTCTGTTACAATATTTATTATTCAGAGTGTAAGCATTGCCTGGGGTCCTGGAGGCTCCTTGGAACTTTGAAACATTATGAGTAAGAGAGGGACTTGGAAATTGGAATCTGGATTTGGTGAAACACATGCTATTGGATATTGAGATTGAATTGGGCTGCTCGGATCTAGCTATAGGCTGTGATGTATTTTTTAATTGTTTTTTTTCTTTCTTCTTATTCTGTAATAACCTTGTAAAAAGAAACTCGGAAAATATTAGTAGAGGGTGTGGGGAGTTTACTTTATTGCTAAAGGGTAGTTACCATGCCCATAGGACCAATGTTGTTATTCAATCATTTAGAAATCATGCCTATAGGATCAACGCTTTAAATCACCTAGAGATCATGTCTATAGGCTTTTTGCATTCTTTTCAATCATTTCGAAAATCTGCCTATAGGGTTTAATGGTTTATCATCTTGAAAATCATTAGATATCCTGTCTATAGGATCTAATAATCAAACAACGAATTGCATATAGAAATAATGCCTATAGGAAATACTTAAACGCTAGGCAAACTGTAGGTTAATATTCATTTCGTAACCAGTTTAATCACAATAATATTTCTTTAATCAGGACATAGAAAACCTGCCTATAGGGTTTAATGCTTTATCATCTTGCAAATCATTGGAAACCCTGTCTATAGGACTTAATATTCATGTAAGAAGTTGCATATAGAAACCATGTCTATAGGAAATGCATACGCGTTAGGCAAAACTATAGGATAACCAAACCTACCATCCATTTACCCACTCTGTAGTAAGTTCTAAAATCCAGAACGAGTCTGTCTCGCTTAATCTGTTTGAGTAATAATAACTGGGTAACTGGTTTTAACGTTTCAGTGTCGCGTTTTCAATATAAAACTCTTATAAGCCTGCATTGTTTTTTTAAAAAAATTTCTGCAAATCTGTCTGAAGCAATTCTTGTAAATTTTCTGCTCATCTCTTGAAGTTATCTTCCAAACAGTCCTTTAATTCACTCTTTCTTTTAAGGTGTT
>MU718411.1:0-39167 GCA_026770625.1 Nicotiana glauca
ATATATATCATCAAAACAACATAAAAATGTGATTATTTAGGGCGTGATTATAGTCAAATTCACCTATTATCAGGTGTGATCAATCCATTCTTGAGTTTTTCTCTCACAAAATGACAGTCTATCTCTATATGTTTAGTCCTTTCATAGAATAAAGGATTTGCAGCTATTTGCAAGTGCAAATTCACTGGTGTTTGCACTTTATTTCCAAGTTCCTCTAGTAAGCCAACAATCCAAATGCTCTCTGCTACTGCAACTGCCATACTCCTATATTCTGCTTCTGTTGAGCTTCTACTAATGGTCTGTTGCTTCTTTGATTTCCATGACAATAAAGTATCCCCCAGCTTGATTACATTACATGTTACAGACCTTCTTGTATTGGGACAAGATGCTCGATTTGAGTCACAAAATCTAGTGAGTGTTTGAGTCTCTCCTTTCCTCAACAATATCCCTAAACCTAGTGCCCCTTTAATGTATCTAACCACTCTTAGTGTTGCATCCATATGTGACCTTTCGGGCTGTTGCATGAATTGCCTTAAAACATGTACTATAAAGCATATATTAGGTCTTGTAATAGTCAAATAAAGTAACTTCCCAACTAGCCTTTGATAAGTTCCCACTTCTTCTAGTTATGCATCATCTATTTTTCCAACATGATTGTCATAATCCACTGTAGTGAGTTTGTGGTTCAATTCCATTGGTGTTGCAACAGGTTTGCACCCACTCAATCCTGCATCAGGAATTAATTCTAATGCACATTTTCTTTGGTGCAAAAAAGCACCTTCATTTGATCTCATGACTTCAATTCTTAGAAAGTATCTAAGTTTTCACAGGTCTTTGACTTTAAATCATCTGAGCAAGGTACTTTTGGCTTCATCTATCAAAGACTGAGAGCTTCCAGTTATCACAAGATCATCCACATAAATGAGGATGATCACAATATCCCTTGCATGCATCTTAGTAAATAGAGAAAGATTATGTGCCCTTTGTGCATACCCAGCTTCTAATAGAGAAGGGGTAAGCTTAATGTTATAGTGTCTTGATGCATGCTTCAGCCTATAGAGGGATTTCAATAGCTTGCACACCTGATACTCTGCTTGTTTTTGATATTTGAAGAAGGTTCATGTACATCTCCCCATCCAAGTCTCCCTGAAAGAAAGCATTGTTGACATCCATTTGAAAGAGATGCCAAACTTCAGATGCAGCCACACTAATAACAATGCGTACAATAACCATTTTAGCCATTGGAGAAAAAGCTTTATGGTAGTCCAATCCTTCTTGTAGGATAAAGCCTTTTTCAACAAGTCTTGCTTTGAACTTTGTCCACTTCACCATTAGCTTTATATTTGATCTTGTAACCAATTTTGATCCAATTGCTTTCTTGATAGAGGGTAACTTCACAATCTCTCAAGTGGAGTTGTCCTCAAGAGCCTTTATCTCTTGTTGCATTTCTTCTATATACTGCTGATTTTGAGCTACTTCTTTGAAGGCTCTTGGTTCAATTAATATTGAAAAGCTCCTAGATAAGATTGGTAACTTGGAAAAGAGGATTATAGGTTACATGAGATGATATTGAGTATTTTCTTGTTACAGAAGAGGAGTGAGAAGTGACATAATCCTTCAACCAGATAGGAGGTGCATCAGATCTCTATGGCCTGGCAGGCACTGATGAAGTCCCTTTAGTTTGAATGGAACCATGCTCAGGGCTTGTTGGTTCTGCACTTTCAGTTACTTCTACTACAGTTGTGGAATCTGCAAGGACTATGTCATTCAACTCCCCTTAATATGTAGCACTGTCAATGGTCATGTGGTCACTTTGAAGATGCATGTCAACCATATCTGCTTCAGAAGAAAGAGGGCCAGCTGAATATAATTTCTCCTGTAATGTGACTAAATTTTGTGTAATGGTAGTGTCCTGCATAACTGGTGGTATGATAGTGTCTTGCAAAACTAGAGGTACATCAAGCATGTCTTTTATAAAAATATCTTCTTCGGTGTTTAAAAAGTTTTTGAAAGGAACGATGTGCTCTTTAAAAACTACATCCCTACTAACCAGGAATGTTTTACTCTCACAGCATATACCATATAACCCTTTTGGTTATCAAGATAATCAATGAATTATTGTTCTTCTTGCTATAAGGGCAAATTTATCTCCCTTTGGCAAGCTACTTGTATAGCACAAACAACCAAATACCGTTAAATGCTCTATAATATCTTGGCTCATATAAAGCAACTCATATTATGTCTTGTCATCTCGTACAGATGTTGGCAGTCTATTTGTCAAATACACTGCATTTCTCACATATTCTCCCAGAATATAATAGGGACTCCACTTTAAAACATCAATGCCCTATCTATTCCAAGAATATGCCTATGTTCCCTCTCCACAACTCTATTTATTTGTGGAGTATAGGCACAACTACTTTGATGCACCATACCAAGAGAATCAAACAATTCATTAAATTTGGAGTTAAAAAAGTTCACTCCCATTATCGGATCTTAAACATTTCACAGAGACAGCAAACTGATTATTTCCTATTGGGATAAAGTTCCTCAGCACAACTACAACTTCACATTTGGTACTTATCAAACCTACCCATGTATACATGCTAAAATCATCCACTATAGTAACAAAATTTATTTTCTATCATATGTAAGAACTTTTTAAGGCCCCCAAAATGCACGATCCAAATTCCACTATAGGCCGCGATATCGCCCAATATTTTCGTTAAGCAAGCTAACCATGAAACATAAACCAATTATCCATTTTAATTTTTAAAATCTAGAATTTCATTAAATAGACAGGATGTGATGATCTCGCTGGTCGTTTTAACTCTAGCACATCACTCGGCGGTTAGAGGCTTTGGGTAGCTTTATTTCAGGTATTATGACTTGTATGTATGGTTAAAATTGAATTTCAGGAAGTTCAGAGTTAATTTAGAAAGAATATTCTCATTTCGAAAGCTTTAAGTATGAAGAGTTAACTAAGGTTTGAATTTTGAGTAAACGATCCCGGAATCGGGATTTCAAAGTTCCAATAGGTTCGTATGATGATTTCAACTTGGGCATATGTTCGGATCAAGTTTCTGATAACCCGGGAGCATTTCGGTGCTTACTATGGAAAGTTGGCATTTTGGAAGAATTTCATAAGTTTGGATTGAAGTGTATTTTAATGACATCGATGTCTGTTTGAGAGCCCGATAGTGGGAATAGCTCCTTATGGTGATTCTGGTCTTAGGAGCACGTTCGAATGTGGATTTGGAGGTCCGTAGGTCATTTCAGAGTCTTTTGGAAAAAGCTGAAAGTGGAAGGTTTTTGAAAGTTTGACCAGGAGTGAACTTTTTGATATCAGGGTCGGATTCCGATTTCAGAAGTGGGAATAGGTCTATACTGTCAATTATGACTTGTGTGCAGAATTTGAGGTCAATCGAAATTAATTTGATAGGTTTTGGCATCGAATGTAAAAGTTGGAATTTCTTAGTTTCATTAGGCTTGAATTGGGGGGTTTGATTCTTGTTTTTAGCATTGTTTGATGTGATTTGAGTCCTCGACTAAGTCTATGTTATGTTTTGAGACTTGTTGGTATGTTCGAACAGGGTCTCGAGGGCTCGGGTGAGTTTCGGGGTGATTTTGGACCTTTTCTAGGCCAATTTTAGCAGGTGGTTTTTGGCTACAGCAGTGTTCTATGCGATCGCGGGGTATTGGACGCGATCATAATGAGTAAAATGGGAGAAATTGGCCAGTGATTTGCGATCGCGGAAGACATTTCACGATCGCATAGAGGAAATTGTCTACTGCATTGATCCTACTTTGAAAGCTTATATCTCGCAATATATAAGGAATTTGGAGATGATCCAAAAATAGATGTTATATGTCTTTGTGTGTAGTTTTCAGAAAATTAAACCATTTGGTATTTGAAGTTGTGTACAAAAAGTTATGATTGATACACTACAGCCTATCTGGGAAGAGTTTGGAAATCGCGAAGAAGAAATTTGTATTGCACAGGGCTGACTTTGGCAATTTATATCTTGTAATCGATAAGGAGCTCGGAGATGAAAAAAGAATGAAAGATGTTGCTCTTAGCGTCTAGTTTTCAAAAAGTTAAACCATTTGCAATTTGGAGTTTTGTATAAAACTTTATGACCATTATACTCTAGGATGTCTTGAAGAGATGGGAACTTGTTCTTCGCGACTGCGAAGCATTTTCTGCGATCGCGAAGAGTAAATACCTGGGTAGAAGCTATATTTCCAGGTTTCAGCCCTTTTTAACATATTTGGAGCTATGGAGCTCGGAGTGAAATAATTTTTAAGGCGCTTTTCACCATTTAAATTGGGTTAAGTATTTGTTGGCCCAAGTTCAGATGAAGTTTTGAAGATTGACAAAATGAACTCAGTCATGGACCAGGTCCATCATGTGAGACACAGTGTTAATATACTTATACATGTGAGATGCATCTGAAGAAGATAAGTGTCAAGGATCAGCAACAATATCTTCTGAATCAAAAAGGTTGTATAGGATAAGGAGATAAAGTCTCCTTATGTGAAGAGAACTAAATCCGGATCAAGAATAAGGGTTGGAGTTTGAATTGTTCTAGGACTCGAATTTGATGAAGGACCAACAATTGAGTCTCAATCAAACTCTAATTACTAACTCTATAAATAACAATGATTGTTCTCTTTTACAGGTATTGCACATACGCAGAAGAAACTTAATTGAGAACAAAAGAGCTAGGCGATTTTGCAAGCAATTTATGTGTGATTCAAGTGTGCATTCCTGAAGCTACATGAACCAGATTGAAGAACTAATTCCATTGTGTCTTTCTTTATTTCTAGTTCAATTGTAGTAGGTGTTTTCATATTGAACCTTTCAGGTTTAGCTAGAAGCAATTGTAATAGGTACTTTGAGTATTCAAGTTAGAGTTAACTTGAAGGTATAGCAACAGTTGAGGCTATGTGCTACACTGGGATTAGAGTTTAATCCTTAGGTTTACAAGAGTTTTGTAGATGCTGTTTTGGCTCAGTGATTTTAGTGGAAGTTTGGAAAAATCCTACTGAGTAGTAGGTGGTGGTTTTTTTACTTTTTGAGCCAGGTGTTTTCCACGTAAAAAATCTCTATGTTCTTTTTTTTATGCACTCTTAATTCTGCAAATAGTAATAGCAAGTACATACAGAAGAACCAGGTTCTTCTAGTGCGAAGATTAGGTACCACACACCCCCCCTCTTGTGTGGTATTGACATGTAGAACATCAATTGGTACCAAAGCAGGTTATCCTTGAAGAGGCTAACACCTTAGGAGAAGATCAATAATGAGTGCACCACCTAGGAACTGGGAAGGGCAATCCACTGCCAGGCCTCAACTTTTCAATGGTCAGTACTATTCTTGTTGGAAGAACAAAATGAGAGATCACATTATAGGGGAATATTATGAACTCTGGGACATAGTCACTGATGGTCCCCTAGCAACCACAAAGAAGAATGCTGAAGGAATTGATGTGTCAAAGACAAGGGCTGACTGTACTGCTAAGGACCTGAGGAAGTGGGAGAAAAATGCTAAAGCCAAGAAATGGCTTGTGTGTGGACTAGGACCAGATGAGTACAGTATGATCCAAAGTTATACAACTGTTAAGGAAATATGGGACACTCTGCAGGTGGCTCATGAAGGAACACCTCAAGTGAAAAGATCAAGAGGAACACTTCTGTATTCTCAATATGATAACTTTACTATAAAGGAAGGAGAAACTATCCAGGAAATATATACTAGATTCACCACTTTGACAAATGAACTAGAGTCTCTTGGAAGGATTATCCTTGAAGAAGACAAGGTTGGGAAAATTCTGACAAGGGTCCTGCCAGTCACATGAGAAATCAAAATCACTGCTATTCAGGAATCCAAGAATATTGCTACCCTTAGACTGGATGAACTGATTGGAAATTTAACTACTTATGAAATGAGGAGACAAACCATGAAGATGGATACCCCCAAGAAGGAGAGAAGCTTAGCTCTCAGAATTGCTGAAGGTGTAGATCTGGAAGATGATGAAGTAGCTATGATCACTAGGGATTTCAAAAAGTACCTGATGACAGAAAAGGGTTCTTCAAGAGGTACAACCTTAAAAAAAATAAGAGCTCCGAAGAAACAAGCTAATGAGGGTTGCTACAAGTGTGGTAAGGCTGATCACATGATCAAAAACAACCCTCAATGGGAAATTGAGTGGAAGAAAGAAAGAGCTGAATGAAAGAACAGGAAGAAGGAACAGGTTCAACCAAAAAGAAACAAAGGTTCAACCAAGGCTATGGTTGCTGCTTGGGGAGAAACTTCAGATGAAGACTCAGAAGATGAAGCTGAGGAGGAGCAAGCACTAATGGCCATTGGAGAATCAGATGATGAACAAAAGGTAAGTATTCTTCATCTCAAAAACAAGATTAAATTCTTGTCTAAAGAAAGGCTGGCTGAACTATTATTAGACTTCATTGATGAGTCTGAGATAATCAATAATGAAAAGGATCTGTCTAGGGAATGTGTGATCCTAAAAGAAAAATGTAAAAGTCTAGAGTCTAGGGCAAATGAGAGTGATAACAAAAATGCTGAGTTGAAGAACCAGGTTCTTGAACTTGACAACAGTGTC
Organism: Nicotiana glauca; assembly: GCA_026770625.1. Taxonomy (NCBI): domain Eukaryota; kingdom Viridiplantae; phylum Streptophyta; class Magnoliopsida; order Solanales; family Solanaceae; genus Nicotiana; species Nicotiana glauca. The sequence goes on from MU718411.1 coordinate 6,624, forward strand.
CTGGAACTTAGGTCTGAAAACTTAAAACTGAAATTAGGAACAAGAAAGAAGAAAGTTGACCACACATATCTCTCTCTAGAAGAAAATTTGGGAAAAATAAAAGATGAATTATACAAGAAAGATGAATTCATCAAAGTCTTAAAAGAAGATCTAGGAAAGTTAAAACATGAACTAGACAGAATTTACAAGTGGAACAAGGCTTCTGATGCTCTCTCCTGGCTGTAAGATTATCATAACAGTAACAAAAGAGAACTTGTATATGGAACTCAAGCTCCAAAATGGGATCCAAAAAGCAAGTACCTCACTCTTCCTGAAAATAAAATTTGTACACACTGTGGTAAGACTGGCCATTACAAATATGAATGTAATATAAAAGAAAAGGCCAGTCAAAGGAACAAAGTTTTTGTTAGAGAAAAGAATAAGCTGCCTGGATGGGCAAGAAGGAATTTAATTCATCCTTTTGCTTATAGAAATGGACTCAAACTAGTTTGGGTTCCTAAGACTAACCCCCGATTTCCTTTTGCAGGTCCAAGTGAAAGGGAGGAGTCAAATATGGTATATGGATAGTGGCTGCTCAAAACATATGACTAGGGACAAGGATTAGTTCCTTTCACTTGAGGACTTAAAAGGAGGTAATGTCTTCTTTGGTAATAGAAAGAAAGGTGAGATCATTGGGGTAGAAAAGGTAGGCAAACCAGATTCTCATTCCATAGAGAATGTCTACCTGATAGATGGATTGAAATATAGCCTAATAAGTATGTCACAATTGTGTGACAGAGGTAACCTTGTGGCTTTCACCTCTACCAAATGCTTTGTGATTAACCTTACAACTGACAAGATTGTTTTGCAGGAAAAAAGAGTAAACAACATTTACATTGTAGATTTGTCAACTCTTTCAGAAAATGAACTCACTTGCTTAAGTGTGTTGGTTAATGATCCCCTCCTGTGGCACAAAAGACTTGGTCATGCCAGTCTAAATCAGCTAAACAAATTAGTCTCCAAGGACTTGGTGATAGAGTTACATAATATCAAGTTCAAGGAAGATAAAGTTTGTGAGGCATGTGCAAGGGGGAAGCAAGTAAGGTCATCCTTCAAATCCAAGAAAATGGTAAGTACGTCCAAGACGTTGGAACGGGTTCATATGGATATTTGTGGTCCAATGAGAACCATGAGCAGAGGTGGAAAGAAATATGTAATAGTACTTGTTGATGATTATTCTAGATTTAACTGGGGTACTATTTCTGACATCTAAAGATGAAGCATTTGAAATATTTACTTCTTTTTTTAGAAAAACTCAGAAACAATTAGGAAATCAACTTGCATCCATTAGGTCTGATCATGGAACTGAATTTGAAAATGCAAAGTTTGCTGAATTCTGTGATGAAAATGGTATAGATCATAATTTCTCTGCCCCTAGGACCCCTTAGTAAAATGGAGTAGTTGAAACAAAGAATAGAACTATGGAGGATATGGCCAGAACCATGCTACTTTTTAGTAAATTACCTCACAGTTTCTTGGCAGAGGCTGTAAACACTGCTTGCTACATAATCAATAGATGCATGACTAGACCACTTGTTGAGAAAACTCCCTATGAGTTACTTAAAGAGAGAAAAACCAAACATATCCCATCTTAGGGCATTTGGTTGCAAGTGCTATGTCCATAATAATGGAAAAGACTCCCTAGGAAAGTTTGATCCCAGAAGTGATGAGGGAGTATTCTTGGGGTATTCTTCATATAGAAAAGGTTATAAGGTGTTTAATAAAAGAACTCTATGTGTGGAAGAAAGTGTGCATGTAGTATTTGATGAAACTAACATTCTTTCTGAGAGACAGGAACATGAAGATGAAGCCATTGGACTGGTCAAAGACTTGGCTAAAGCATTAGCTCAAGTTAAAGTGACACCAACAGAAGGAACAGGTTCTTCCATACAGGGAAACCTGACAGGGGGAAGAAATCAAAGAGGAATTGAAATAAACTCCTTGAAGGAACCTGTTCATGAACCTGTTTCTCAGTAAAGGGCTGAAACATCTAGCAAAAGCCAGTTGGTTGTGAAACCTTACAAGTATCAAAGTTCTCATCCCATTGAGAACATTCTCACTTATCCAACATCTTGAGTCAAAACCAGATCACAATTAAAGAATCTGTGTGCTTTTGATGCTTTTTTATTTATCATTGAACCTAAAATATTGTTGAGGCTTTGCAGGATGCAGATTAGGTGAATGCAATGCAGGATGAGCTAAACCAATTTGAAAGAAGTCAAGTTTGGCACCTAGTTCCAAGACCCAAGGGCAGATCAGTCATTGGTACTAAATGGGTCTTTATTAACAAACTTGATGAAGATGGAACTGTTACAAGGAACAAGGCAAGGTTGGTGGTCCAAGGTTACAGCCAAGAGGAAGGAATAGACTATGATGAGACTTTTACCCCAGTTGCAAGACTAGAGGTAATCAGACTTCTGATAGCCTTTGCAGCACATATGAAATTCACTCTTCATCAAATGGATGTCAAAAGTGCCTTCCTGAATGACTACTTAAAAGAAGAAGTGTTTGTGAAACAACCCCAGGGTTTGAAAGTAAAGAATGTCCTGAGCATGTGTACAAGCTGGACAAGGCTCTCTATGGACTCAAACAGGCACCAAGAGCATGGTATGAAAGATTGTCAAAATTCCTACTAGAGCATGGTTACAAGAGAGGTAAAATAGATAGTACCTTATTCTTAAGGGAAAAAGGTAAGGACCTTCTTGTTATGCAAATCTATGTTGATGACATAATCTTTGGGGCTACCACTGACAAGCTAAGCAAAGACTTTGCAAAACTAATGGGAAATGGGTTTGAAATGAGCATGATGGGTGAGCTTAACTTCTTCTTAGGGTTACAGATCAAACAAAATCAAAATGGAACCATGATTCATCAGCAGAAGTGTACAAAAGAACTAATCAAAAAGTTTAAAATGGAGGATTCCAAAGAAATAGACACACCCATTGCAACTGCCACTAAATTAGATATTGATGAACCTGGTTCATTAGTTGATCAGAAGTTGTATAGGGGTTGTATAGGGGTATGATTGGTTCACTCTTGTATCTTAATGCCAGTAGACCTGACATTATTTTTAGTGTAGGGCTATATGCTCGTTTTCAGGCAAATCCAAAAGAGTCTCACTTGACTGCTGTCAAGAGGATATTGAGATATCTGAAAGGCACTACTGAATTGTGTCTTTGGTACCCTAAAGGTAGTAATTTCAATCTAGTAGGATATGTTGATACTGACTATGCTGGTTTTCTAGTGGATAGAAAAAGCACCTCAGGTATGGCTCACTTCCTTGGTTCATGTCTTGTATCATGGGCTACCAAGAAGCAAAATTCAGTAGCCTTATCTACTGCTGAAGCTGAGTATGTGGCTGCAGCTTCTTGTTGTGCTCAATTACTATGGATTAAACAACAATTGGTAGATTTCGGAATTGAAGTGGGATGCATACCATATTTTGTGATAACACTAGTGCTATAAGTATGACAAAGAACCCTGCTCATCATAAAAGGACCAAGCACATAGATGTTAGACATCTCTTCTTGAGAGATAATTATAAGAAAGGATTAATCTCAATAGAATTCTGTGCTACTGATAAACAAATAGCTGACATTTTCACTAAAGCACTGAATAAGGAAAGCTTTGAAAGGAACAGGTTGGAATTAGGGATGATTAAGATCACATAAAAAGGAACCAGTTCAGAATGCAATGAAAAAAATAACATTTGAAAAAAAACGAAAAAAAAAAATTTCTTTTGGTTAGAAGTTCTGACTTTATGTATTTATCTAGACTAATTCTTACTCAGTCTCATACTCTAATCAGTATACTCCTATGACGTGTGTTTATATTAGTTCATTGATCTCTTATAAAGTTTTTTTTCTATTCTGATATCTGAGGCATAATCAAGAGAAGTTCTACTTGAAGAACCTGGTTCATCAGTATATGCTCATGAGAAAAGGTCAGGTATGTTTCTATACTTTGCACAATTAGAAAGATTAAAATTCCAATCATGAGCAGAAGTCCTATTCTCACCAAACTCCTAAAAATATAACCATTATGCATTGAACCAGTTTTAATCTCCTAGAATTCTAAAGAAAACGGGACTATTGCCTAAAAACTAGCGTCGCCTATTTATCAATAAGAGACCGGAGTTCTAAAGTGATTAGACTTCTGATTGACCACTGCAAAAAGGCTATCGTTACTGCACCTAATCATAATCTTCTTTAAATACACTCCACATATAGTCCATAACTATCATTAATCTCTAAATCTCTAATCATCCTCCCTCTCTACAAAATATCCAAAATTCCCTAAATTCTCTTGAAATTCTTCACCATGACAAACCCTCAAGATAATCTAGGAACTCCCCCTCCAGTATCTCCTAACACATCCTCATCTGCACCCCCTAGTGACAACCCCAAACCCAGATTTTGCCGGCAGAAAATGTTGGCAAGGAAAACTATAGCTACTGGTTCTCTAAGAACGACTCTAAATGAAAAGTTGAGAGCTAGCCAGAAAAAGGAGACCCTTGCCAAAGAATCCAACTCAAGTTCTGAGTCTGAAGCATTTATTTCTGCAACCGATGGAGAAGAACGTGGGTCTTCTGACTCTGACAAAAATCAAGAAAACCCTGGTGAGGTAAATACCTGCTTTGCATTTTCTGATGTAGTAGAAAAGGTGGATAATAGTTTTGTGCTGGTTGGTTCTGTAAGAAATGTAAAGGAGGCTGGGTCGAGTAGAAAGGGAAAGAAAAAGAAAGACAAGATTCTTGCTATTTGTGGAGGGGTAGAGGAGAGTGGCAATAAGTCAGGGGGAAGTGGATCTAGGGAGGCTGCTGAAGGTCATGTTCACTTGAGTGAACAGCAAGATGAACCTGGTTCATCTGTTGAAGAAACCCTGGCTGACATCCTGAAGAAGGTTGTGGCGAGCTACGATCCAAAGAAGCGCAAAGCTTTTTCCCAAAATGCTCCAACTTCTTCAAAGCCAACAAAGAAAAGCAAGGTATCGTCTCCTAAGTCTACTGTTCCTTCATTACCAAAGGTGAGAGTTACTAGAAACAGGGTAAAACAAAGTGAGGCAGAGTTGCAGAAAGCCTTAGAGGAAAGCAAGAAAAAGAAGAAGGAGAAGGGAAAAACTAAAGTTGTGGAAAGTTCTGTGGCTGCAGAAGAAGAGGAGGAGGAGATGGAACTGGTCCATCAGGAAAGAGGTACAACTGTGGAGGTTCCCACTCCCATACCAAAAAGATCCAAGACTTCTACGAAGAAGTCTTCAGAACCTGAATCTGCTGAACCCTCCTTGGCTAAAAGAACCAGGTCTGCAGTCAAAGGGAAACAAGTGAAAGTTCCTGAAGAAGAAGAAGAATGGAGTGGAGAGGAAGAAGAAGATGAGTCTGAAAAAGAACATGATAGATTTGTCCTTTTTGGCAGGAGAAAGATCTTGAAAGGAAGAATTTTGAAATATCTGGAGGAGCCAGACATGATAAGATTGGTGGATGCCCTGGATGCACAAGGGTGGAAGGACATGGTTCTTCAACTGGATGGAAGGCTGGCAAGAAAAGAGCTGATTGAGTTCATGGCAAATGCCATTGTGGTAAATGGGGTAGTCACCAGCTTGGTGAGGGGAGTAAAGGTGCAGTTTGATGCACCTAAATTGGGCAGAATTCTAGACATACCCTGTGAGGGCTATGATGACTATACCAGGCAAAGGTGGCCTTGTCTAGATTCTCTTCCTTCTACTCTCCAAATCACCATAAATTTCTGTGATACCAAGTCTGCTGAAGAAGTGCCTGAGGCAAGGTTTGTGCAAAATAGTGAGATGAAGCCTGAGCACAAGATGCTATTTGAGTTTGTGAACAAATGCTTGCTGCCCAGACATGAGAGAAGGCATACTGCAAATTACATGGACCTGGTCCTTCTGGAATGTCTTGTGAGAGGAAAGCAGATTAACTGGCCTGCTTTCATTGTCAAGCTGTTGGATAGGGTCATCAATGGCTCCAAGGCCCATGCCACTCCTTATGGGTTTATACTGATGACTGTTTTGGATAAGCTGAATGTTCCTTTAAAAAGATGGGAGATGGCCTCCAGCAAGGAGCATTTTGGTATCAAAACTCAGCAGGCTTGTGACTATCTTCTAAGTGTAACCCCAGTTGAACCTGGTTCATCTCTGAAGACTCCTGTGAACAGCAAGGTCGGGGCATTGGTTCAAGAATGTGGAACAAAAGATGCAGAAATTGCTAGGCTCTAGGCTCGCATTGCTGGACTAGAAAGTGAGAAAAATGGCCTCAAAGCTGAGCTAGCAAAGGAAAAGGAAAAGAGTGAAGGGATGCTTCAGACAATGCTCAATCTTCTCAAATCCCAACCCTCTAGTTCCTCCAAGCCCTAGGCTTTCCAATTCCTATCTTTGAACCAGTCTAGAAACCCCCCAAGTGACCCAGATTCGGGACTTTTATTTGTTTTTTTGCTCATGGTTGGATGTTTATTTCTTTCTTTTTGTGGTCTGTTTTGTAGAAACATTTCCTAATCAGTGACAATGTACTCTGTTTTCTCTTGTTCTATGAAACTTCTGATCTTAATAGTTAAATTTTTTTATGAAGTTGATTATTGATTAACTGAATCATGTTTTCACTTGCAGTTACCCCAGTGGACATGAGTAATAATTAAAATTTGAGATTCATATAATATGCAATTTTTCGATCATGCCAAAAGGGGGAAGAGATATTGTGCTTTACTTTGTATTCTGAAATACAGTGATATTTATAACCTAATTAAACCTGGTCCTTAATGATAAGTTGAATTAAAGTATTGATAATTAAGCTGAGTTCCATAGGCTCTCTGATCAATAAAAGCACAGAGTTTGTCATCATCAAAAAGGGGGAATTTGTTGGCCCAAGTTCAGATGAAGTTTTAAAGATTGACAAATGAACTCAGTCATGGACCAGGTCCATCATGTGAGACACAGTGCTAATATACTTATAAATGTGAGATGCATCTGAAGAAGATAAGTCTCAAGGATCAACAACAATATCTTCTGAATCGAAAAGGTTGCATAGGATAAGGAGATAAAGTCTCCTTATGTGAAGAGAACTAAATCCGGATCAAGAATAAGGGTTGGAGTTTGAATTGTTCAAGGACTCGAATTCGATGAAGGATCAGCAATTGAGTCTCAATCAAACTCTGATTACTAACTCTATAAATAACAATGATTGTTCTATTTTACATGTATTGCACATACGCAGAAGATAAACTTAATTGAGAGAAAAAGAGAGAGGCGATTTTGCAAGCAATTTATGTGTGATTCAAGTATGCATTCCTGAAGCTACATGAACCAGATTGAAGAACCAATTCCATTGTGTCTTTCTTTATTTCTAGTTCAATTATAGTAGGTGTTTTCATATTGAACCTTTCAGCTTTATCTAGAAGCAATTGTAATAGGTACTTTGAGTATTCAAGTTAGAGTTAACTTGAAGGTGTCGCAACAGTTGAGGTTGTGTGCTACACTGAGATTAGAGTTTAATCCTTAGGTTTACAAGAGTTTTGTAAATGTTGTCTTTGCTCAGTGATTTTAGTGGAAGTTTGGGAAAATCCCACTGAGTAGTAGTTCGTGGTTTTTTCACCTTTTGAGCCAGGTGTTTTTCACGTAAAAATCTCTGTGTTCTTTATTTTATGCACTCTTAATTCCGCAAACAGTAATAGTAAGTACATCTAGAAGTACCAGGTTCTTCTAGTGCGAAAATTAGGTACCACACAAATCACCCCCCCTCTTGTGTGGTATTGACGTGTAGAACATCAGTGTTCAATATCCAAAAACGGTTATACTACATGATTCTATTGTTATATTCATCATTTATCTTGGATTTAAATGGAAGAAATCAAAATCTTTTGTAAAACTTTTCAAGAACATAAATTTAGGATTTGGAGGTCAAGTTGTTATTGCAATTTGATAAAATTGGTATGGTTGAACTCGTATCAGAATGGGTTTTCGGATCTTATGAGTTTCGTCGGGTTCCGAGATGTGGGCCCCACTGCCAACGTTTCGAGCAGAGTTGGAAATTTTTATAAATTGTTAAATTTCAAGAAGTGGAGTGTATTTTTGATTAATTTGAATGTTGTTTGACTAGTTTCGGATTGAACGGCACCAAGTTGGGGCTTTAGAGCGAAATTGTGACCGAAAAGTGGCTTTTAAGACGAGGTAAGTCTCTTTTCTAACCTTGTAAGAGGGAATTAACCCCATAGGTGAATTGCTTTAATATGTGCTTCTATTTTTGGGGGCTACATACGCACAGAGTGTGGAGAGTCCGTACATAACTACTAATTACGCTTATGTCTGGGTAGTCTAAGACCTAAATCATCTTATACTTGCGATGTTTTCACCCTACTTGTTAATTTAATTGCTAAACTCATATTGAAACTTTATAAAAGAATATTAAAAGGATAAACTTCATTGACTTGAGTTTTGGACGGGTCATTTGACCATTGATGAGAATTTGTATTTCTTTGAATATTAGCCCCTTAATAAATCTTGAATTGGTTGTTTTAATGTATTTTCTCTTTTGTGGAGTGGCCGAACATCTCAATAGCAGATAGATGCATCTATGGTTCATGTCGTTCGACCCATAACAATGCACAATTTAAATATTTTATGTTGGATCGGGCCATACGACCTCGGCATAACTTGCGCACGATAAATCTTTAGACTAATAACAACTGATATTGCTTCACTGACTTAAGATATAAATTTTTAAATGACGAAAATAAATTTGGAAATTTCCTTTTAGTAAAAGAATTATTTAGTTACTTTTTGTTATTGAGTTTTTAGCTGCTTTATAAATCCATGCTTAGTTATAATATCGGTACTTTATGGTTAGCCCATAGTAAGTGTCAGAGTCGACCCCTCATTACTATTTCTTCGAGATTATACTAGAAACTTACTTGGTACGTGTTAACCAAATTGTCCTATCACGAACACGGCAGCACATTCGCGTATGCGAAGACCAAATTGCCCTACGAGGCTAACTTCTCTTATGCGGATGCGACCAGGAGACCGCGAACGCGGAGCACCCCTTCCCAATGCTTTGCGAATACGTAGAATAGAAGGCCCCCAATTCAAATTCTTTTTCACTAATGCGTGAGACACTTCCCTTTCGCGAAGAACAAAACAAAACACCAGCAGTTGCAAAACAAGGAAAAATGATCCGAAACCACTCTGAATCACACCCGAGGCCCCCGTCCAATCACACCAACAAGTCTCAATAGCTTTCCTAAACTTATCCAAAGGCTCAAAATGCCATGAATAACATCAAAATCACAAATCAACGAGCAAAATTCTTCTTTCAACTTTTAGATATTCAAACTTCGACGAATGCATTCAAATTGTACTTATACATTCGTGAATGACGTTGAATTTTGCGTACAAGTCACAAATTACGATGAGAACCTATTCCCAAGTTCTTAATCCCAAGAGGATACCAATAACACCAAAGTCCTCTTCAAACTAAACTTAGGAAATTCTAAAAACCTTCAAAATTCCAACTTTCCACAATAAGCGCCGAAATGTTCCTGGACCACCTGATACTCAGCCCAAACATACGTCCAAGTACAAAATCATCATACAAACCTATTGGAACCTTCAAATCCCAATTCTGAGGTCATTTTCTCAAAAGGCAAACCTTGGTCAACTCTTCTAACTAAAGCTTCTGAATTGAGAATTTTCCTTTAGAACCAACTCTGAACTTCCCAAAATTTAATTCCGACCACATGTACAAGTCATACAACATGAAGTTAAGATACACAAGGCTCAAACCATTGAATGACGTGCTAGAGCTCAAAATGACCGGTCAGGTCGTTATACAAAACATCTAAATGCATAAACTGGAAAATTACAAGTTGATTTTTAATTGCTAACAGAAAACTGCAATCTACACCATTTACCTAGAGGGAAAATTCACAATCCTCAATATCACTACTACTAATTTTATTTTATAAAGTAGGTAAGTGGTTTATAGCCTTCAAGGAAGAATGACCCAATTTGTGATGCCATAGAATACTGTCTATCTTTTCTCTTAGAGTTGTGCCTGCCAACATTATAACTCTTCCTTTTAACAGGCATAGACCATCTGATTCCCTACCAATCCCCAGTACCTTACCACCGTAAAGTTCCTAAAACAAAGAGAAATCAAGATAAAAGTTGACTAAACATCTGAGTTCTTTGGTGAGCTTTGACATTGATAATAAATTATGCTTAAGGTCGGGTACATACACAACATTTTCCACACATTTGTTTCCTAGAACCATTGTACTTCCTGCATGTTTTATTTCTGCTTTAATCCCAGTTGGTCCACTATGTTCTTGTCATGTCATGCTTCTTACATTGCTTAAGTTTTCCTTATTATGAGTAATATGATATGTGTCTCTTGAATCCACTATCCATTCTTCTAGTGATGCACTACATAATAGAGAAGCTATACCTGCCATGTTTGATGAGCAATCTCTTGTTGTTGGTTTGTTCAACAGACCTACCAATTGCTTGTATTGTTATTCTGTTAGCACATGACCTTGAAATGAATTTCTAGATCCTTCACCTCGTTCAACATTTGCAACATTCACAAGGTCTAGCTCCTCCACCTTGAAATTTCTTTTTTCTTTTAAAATCTATTGTATATCCGATGCTCTTGTAAGAATTTGCCTTCAAGTGTCCTTTGTATCCAAAATGTTCACAAATCAGCCTAAACTTCTTTGGGTTGAAAACCTTACCTCTTCCTGCCATCATTGTCAAAGGATCCCTATTTGTATCAAAACACCTAATAACCTTTGGATTTCTTCTTGTGTTACAGTTGCATAGGCCTCATTCACAGTAACAACATGCCTTCTTAGCAACAGATTGCTCCTTATATTACTGTAAGTCTCATTCAGTCCCATTAGGAATTGTAACAATCTCTGTTGAGCTGAATGTTCCAAGGATGGTCTAGATTCCTCACAATCACAAGTACAGGTTAGAAACAACACATCTAACTCACTCCACAAATCACTCATTTTTGTATAATAACTAGTTACAGAGTCTGTATCCTATTTCAAGCAATTTCTGTCCCCAGGTGATATATTCTTGTCAAGTTGCATCTATCAAACTTCTCCTTGAAATCACTCCACACTTTCTTTGCATTCGAAGCAAATACAATACTAGGCATTAACTCACTTGCAACAGTGCTTCCAATCCATGATAATACAATCGCATTATACTTTTCTCACTTCTCGCCGAGTTCTCATCTGTATGTTCTTCTGACACACGACCCGTCTACAAATCTAAGATTTCCCTTTCCTCTCAGTGTTAATTTCATTGCCCTACTCCACAAGGCATAATTTTCCAGCCCTGTGAGCTTGATTGAGACTAGAACTAGACCTGGAGAATCAAAAACTTGAATGGACAACAAATGATTGTGCTCAAGTAAGGTCATTTCATTTCTGGTCATGTTTTCTCAAATCGAAGAACCGTGAATCCACAATTTTTCAGAAAATTCCACTTCAATCGAAACTTTAAATTTGAGCACTAGATTCGAATCGCGGCTCAAATACCATGTTAATTGAGAAAAATTAAGCTAAGTATAGCTGCAATTCACACATGCAACACACCATAGCAATGGAAAAATGATGAGCTCGAACAAAGAGAAAGAGAAAAAAAGGAAGAATGTTCTAATTCTCTTTTATTTACACTTTGCTCCATTTTAGTTTCTTGTACGCTTTCTTTAGCCCCTTCACTTCAATGTCTTAAATGATTCTGAAAGTAGGCTGAGATGATGGACGAGCTATTACATATCAGGCATGAATTGATTTATTTCAACGTTTGAGTATTATAAGTTTTTATTAAAAGTCACAATGCAAGAAATTATTGTATCCTCACATTTTGTTGCATCCATACTTATTACACATATAGGGCATCAAATAATTCGATGTCAATTTTTGGAAAGCATCATACATTTTAATGGAATTATAGTAACAATTATGTTTGTATGATTAATTAATACTCCTTATTAGAGTTCAAAAACTGACAGAACGGATTTTGATTTCTAATTCTATGTATATCAGCAAAGGATAAGATCTTCTTTAGCCAGCATAATATCATATAATTGACTGAAGAGTGAACTAATAAAACATACTACATATATGCTACATACTGGGGAGTATAAACCTGCTGATATAAATGCGTTTTCTTTTTTAGATATTGCACTTCTAATCATTCGTTTGGTCCAATATGGAGTAACTTTTAGTCTTAAAGTCTTATAATATTTAACTAACTACCTTACTTAAGCTTTATGAATAAATTGTGCACTTGAAGTTCCATTATTAACAACTTTTAATAAATTTAAGGGGTTTTTCTCAAAATAAGAAATCCAAAGTATTAAAATGACTTAAAAGAGTACCTCATGGTTTAACATCAATACCATGTATGATTGTGAAATTTTCCACAGAATGTGGTTAGCACTAAGTTGAATGTTAAATATGTTTATTTGGATATTGTGAGGACCAAAATCACTAGTTACAAATTGATGGACCAAAACACAATGTTTTTTCCTAAAATCAAAATATTACCATGATTTTAGCTTGTATTTGTAGAAATTTCATTCTAATAGATGAAGTTCATTGGAAAATGGCACTGTATAGCTGCTCTAAAAAAATTAGCCAAAAATATATAAACTTGATACACTTTTTGGGCTATCAAATATAAATAATTTCTTGTCCGAACTAGAAGTAAAAAAAAAACCAAGTCTTTATCTAGTATCAGTCCATCTCTTGCATAGTTATACCAAAAGATCTTGACAAATGCTTGAAACTCTTGATTTTTCTTGAGTAGATGGACTAAATAATCGTGTTCTTATTTAAAAAAACACTTGCTATGTGGTAGTGAGAAAATTGTTGAGCTTGTTTTATGTACCAAATTACAACAAGAAATAAAAGAGAGAAAAGAAACGGAAAAAGAGACTTTCAGCAAAGTTTTTAAGGAAAAAAACAAGGAAAAAAAGAAGGGTATAAATTATTCTCTCTCTAAATCACTTTGGAAGTTAATGAAGACATTGTATGACCCAATATTTATTATACAATTAGTTTTATGGAGGAAAAGATTACTTTAAGTCAATATTAGTATCCAAACGACAGATTTAGTGCATTTATAATGATGTCTGTTGTTAGATAATAATAATATCTTAAAAATAATAATGAGAAAATAATAATTTAAGAATGTGAAAGATAGTAATAAATAACAATAAATATCATTCAAGTAATAAATGGAACAAGGTTCAACCGACAAGGGCGAGATTTTTCACTGATCCTTCTGACAATGATGGATAATAATAAGCACTTGAATATTTCGATTCTTCTTGGACCAGGAGAGAGAGATAGAAAATGAGGTGTAAAAGACAACTTTCTATGTATTTAATAAATATAGAATCTTAAGAGAATATTAATGTTGTGCTTTACATTAATATTCAAAATCGCCCTTTCTAGTACTACAAATCATCCTATTTATAAGGATACAAGGCCAAAAAAACCTTAGATAGCACAATAAAAAGGAATATCACTAGAATATTTTCTAAGGAATCTAAATTCCAAAACTAGCCGTTACTACCCATTGAGGAAGGATGCTCGTCCTCTTCCTCGTCTTCTATTAATCCACCTCGGCCTCGACGACGATCTACCTTATTTATGACCTCAACCTTTTGATATGTTGTAATGCCCATATATTGTAGTCTTCGAAGGCTTTTATATCCATTGACAAGGTCAAATACCTGATATGAAGTTTTTCGCCTAGACATTTAGTCCCTCTGCTTATCGAGGATGTCCTCACGGACAGGTTTGATAAGTGGATAATAATAGTCGTGGTCGTCATAAGAGTCATACGATGTGGCAATTTGAGAGTCACATATTTCAAACCCCTAATCTTCCCAAGAGACCTCTGGAACAAACCTGTCATGGTGGGATGTGACATTATGACGTCATTCGTCACGATGATGCCTGTTCTCGATACGTCGCGTCAGTATACCCACGCCCTTCTCATTGTTTATGCCACTTTGATTTTGGTTGTAATACTGACGAGCCATTTCAGATTCGATGTTTCTCCCCTACAAAGAGGAGGTGATTACCGTTATACAAGCTTTACTTTCATTTATGTTATTACAATCGCCTTTGCTTCCTTTTGTTTCTGTGATGACCCGATAGGTCATCTAGAGTTTTAGAACCCAATTCTGTATTTCGAATCCTTAAATATCTCATTTTAACCTTTCTCAATTTGTGTGTACCATCTGAGTATTTTTCCCAAAAGCTTTTATGTTAAAATTGATAAAAATATGAAAATTTATCTTAAAAATTTATTTGAGTTGACTTCAGTCAATATTTTGAACAAATGGATCCGGATCCATATTTTGATGGTCTCAGTGGGTCCGTATCGTAATGTGGAACTTGGGCGTATGCCCAGAATCAAATTCGGAGGTCCCTAGCGCGAGTTATCGTATTTTGTTTAAAAATTGAGGCTTAAAGGCTTAATGAATCTAAAAGTTTGACTAATGTTTGACTTTATTGATATCGGATCCGTATTTCATTTCGAAACCCGGTATAGGTCAATTACTATATTTGTGACTTTCTTGTCGAATTTGGTGAGAAACGGAGTTGGTTTGTCGTGATTCAGACGTCCGACTGTCAAAATAGAAGTTTATGAGTTTTCTTGAAAAAATCATTGATTTGGTATTCAATTTGTAGTTTCAGGTGTTATTTTGGCGATTTGATCGCGCGAGCAAGGTTGTATGATATTTTTGGACTTAATTGCATGTTTTATTTGGAGCCCCGAGGGCTTGAGTGACTTTCGGATAGGCTACAGAGTGAATTTTGGACTTAACAATGCGTTGGTGTGTTTCAGTTCCGGTGCAGGCCTTAGACCTTGCTATTGCAAGGCAGGCTTCGCATTTGCGACCTCTGTCAGGTTTACATTTGCGAGATACTCCATTGCATTTGCGAAGAGTAGCTGGGGAACCTCAAGTTCGCATTTGCAAACAAGACTTTGCTTTTGTGAAGTGGGATTGGGGGAGGCTTGGTCGCATTTGCGATCATTTTGGTCACAATTGTGGAAAGATCAATGTTTGCGTTTGCGAACAAGTCATCGTAATAGCGGTGATAGTAGAGATGCTGAGACTTCGCATATGCGAAGGTTTTCTTGCATTTGTGGCGTTCGCGATTGTAAACCCCAGGTCACAATTGCAACATCTACAACTGGTCTAATAGCTGAAAAATGGGATTTTCTCTCATTCTTCAAATTTTTAAAACAAGAAAACCCTAGAGGCAAATTTCCCAAGAACCTTTCTTCCCCACATCATTGGTAAGTGATTCTAAGCTATTTTCTTTCAATCTTTCATTACATTTCATAAGATATCAACCTAAAATTTAATGTTTTCATGGTGAAAATTGGAGCTTTGGGTAGAATTAGGGATTTTGTTAAAATTAGGATTTAGACCTCAAATTGAGGTTGGATTTTAGAACAAATTACATAACCGGGCTCGGGGGTGAATGGGTAATC
Source organism: Nicotiana glauca (assembly GCA_026770625.1). Lineage (NCBI taxonomy): Eukaryota > Viridiplantae > Streptophyta > Magnoliopsida > Solanales > Solanaceae > Nicotiana > Nicotiana glauca. Next base: position 22,197 of record MU718411.1, read on the forward strand.
GGGTTTTTGCCCGATTTTCGGGTTTGGACCAAGTAGGCCCGGGAGTTGACTTTTGTTGATTTTTTCAGTGATGACCTAAATTGAATCTTTTGCAATCGTTGGTAGTTCCTAAGGCTTAATGTGAATTGTTTGGCTGGCAATTTGCTAGATTCTATTGGTTTAGAGGCTTGTTTGAAAGGCAAAGCTATGGTTGAGATTTGAATTGATCCTTGGAGCGAGGTAAGTATCGTGGTTAACCTTGACTTGAGGGATTAGGATCTTTTTGCCTATTTTCTACATGTGTAGGTGTTGGTACACCGTATATGTGAGGTGACGAGTACTTATGCGTTGTTGTAGGGTTAAAACTTGCGGGTGAAACTTGTTCCTTGTAATTTATTGCCTACTTTGATCATGTTATCCATGCTTAGACTAGTTACTCATCAAATTGATCGATCTTTCCGTGTTTATGAGCTTTCCGTGATAATTGGGTACTATTTTTCTAAAGTGAGGTAGGTATTGTCGAACCATTTTGACGTAAGGCTTGTTCTTGGTCATATATCTCCCTATTTTTATATGTTCATTGTTACATGGTAAGGGATAGTGTTAATTCACAAAGGGTGATGCCATACCATATTTGAGTATTAATGCATGAAGCGTGATGTCGTTCCGTATTTGAGTGTTAATGCGCGAAGGGTGATGCCATTCCATATTTTTAGAGTTAAAGCACGAAGGATGATGTTGTGTCGTATCTATTGATTTATGATGAAAGTGAGAGTAAAAGTATGAAGGGTGATGCCGTGCAGTATTATTGTTCCATTGTGAGGTTGAGAGTAAAAGTACGAAGAGTGATGCCGTACAATTTTTATTCATTGTGTTTATCCGTTTTACTGGTTAAAGACTTATTGACCGTTCTAATTATCTTTTCCTGCTGTATTTTATCGTATCTTGTACCCCTTTTGTATGCCCCTCCCAATAGTACATGATTAGACTTTATTTGTTGTTATCTTGTACGTATATTGTTGTTTGCACAAGTTATTTACGTGGGTGTCTTGTCATAGCCTCGTCATTACTTCGTCGAGGTTAGGCTCGACACTTATGGAGTAAATGGGGCCGGTTGTACTCATACTACACTCTGCACTTCTTGTGCATATTTTGGTATGGGTCCCAGTTGTCCGTGAAGCTTTTCAGCTCGGAACTTCTTTTGGAGAATCGAGGTAGATCTGTCGGCATCTCCAGACCTTCAAGTCCCCTTCTATTTTCCCCTATTTTACTATTCTTTTCGTTCAAGACGGTTGTATTTACTTCAAAATCTGTTTGTAGAGATTCTAGAAGCTCGTGAATTGTGAATCCAAATCTGGGTTGTACTAGATATTATTGGCTTTTATATTATTTACACTCAGTTTTAGTTTTATTTTGGCTTAATTGACTTTGTTGTTGGTATTGGTTAAAATTGGCTTGAAGATCCTCTAACGTTGGCTTCCTAGCAAGTGAAAATCTTAGGCACCATCACGATCCCGAAGGTGTGAATTCCGGGTCGTGATAGTTTCTCTTGCTTATCGTTCTCTCACTTTTCTTTCTATTTTCTCAATTCTTTTCCTCTAACACTCTTCAAACTTCAAAATCATGTCAAACTTACTTTCTGATGTCAATGAGTAGATTCAAATCGTTTCACTGGCTATTGTGGCTTTGTCCGTCTGGGAGATGCTATCTCTGCCACTGAAGCGAAGGTTCTCCCTTAAGTGGAAGAGATTATCCGTCACAATCTCGACGCGAAATCGGATTTTCATCGGCTGCTAGAGGCGGTGGTTGAGGTTTCCAAATCTTCTTTGATGGCTACACTCTTGGCGGAGTTCAAGGCCAAGTATGGCCTTCCTGATCAAGTGGATATTATACCCGTAAAAAATGATGAAGTGGATGCCCTCTATCCTGGGTATTGTGCTCTCTTCGCTTAACCTTCTCTATTGGCTATTCGTTTCCTCTTTCCCTTTATTTGGAAAATTTTGACACTTTTATCGGGTTTGTTCTACTCACCTTGCTTCCTTTATCTGTAAGGTGATCAAGATATTGTCAATGTTTGCCAAGCTGGCTGGCGTTGAGGTCACCGTACGGCACCTAATGCACATGTTTATGACTAGCTTCTCCTAGGGCACAATGTTGAACCTTCGGCATCGTGGAAGCAAGTCCCTGGTAATTAGGATGGATGGTAAAAATAGTTGACAATTTTAGCTCGACTTCTTTTTTGTCAAGATCGAGGCCGTCGTGGCCAATGTCACAGATTTTCTTGAAGCTTGGAACCACACTTGTAAGTATTTGTGTTTACTTTTACCCATCTACGCAGTTGTGTACTTCGAGTTTGTGAATTACCCTTTCTTGATTTGCAGGTATTGTTTGACCTCTTTAGTTGGTCGCGCATCTCGTAGACTAGGTTAAACAAGTCCTTCCTTGCACTGTGGAGATCCACGACTGGTCGGGGTTTTGGAAAAAAGTACAAGATGGCTTCTCCCCCAAAAGGTAATTTCGTCGTTTAGATAGTGGTGTTTTTGTACTCATCCATTTAATAGTGCTTATCTTTTTTTTTTTACATTCTTCTAGGTTTTGTTAGAGAGGTTGTAGGAAGGGCACATGGCGTCGACGCCCTCTTTTAGGAGAAGAAGGGTTTCTACTTCCTCTGCCCCTGCCCGAGTCTCGACTATTGTGCTTGTCCCTTCCTGGGCTCCATCATATGTCGAGGACGAGGAGGTTTACCTGCATGACACGGAAGAAGGTCGTAAATATGGGAGCAGGTGTACCCGCGACGATTGACTTATCTGAGAGTGAGATTGTGGTGCGGGAGTCTGTGACACTATTCATCGAGGAGGGCATTGGGGTGGCTTCTGAGGTGCCTAGGTTAGAAGAAATTGGTGTAGCCGCACCTTCACGACCTAAAGAGGTGGGAGTCCCGGTGGATGACTTTGGTGATGGTCCTGTGCATCCTGGGCGCTTCAGTCCTCGTCTTTTGAACCGTCTCGAGAAACTTCTCCTACTGATGGGGGAAAACAAGATGTCCGCCGAGCAGGACAATGGGTAGGCTGAACTTATCAGCGATGAGTCCAACTTTGACCTTGACCCCGAAGATGATGAGATGATTAATAGTAGGACTACTCAGGTCGAAGTTAGGGTAGAAGGGGGATCGAGGACCAATATGGTTTTAGTGAATCATGATCTTCTTAAGGAGAATGACGATGTGATTCATGCCTTTGGTTCCTTCTATCTAACGTCGAGCATAGGAATCTCAAGGAGTTGAATGACAATACCCTTTCCAAGAGCATCGACGGCCTCACTCGCAGGGTAAATCTCTTCCTTTGTTTACTTTCTTCTTTGTTTTGTTTTTCTCTTAAGACTTTCTTTCACTTATTCCCTTTTTTGTGTTTGCAGACAGTTATCTTCGAGGCATTTAGAGAGAGAAAAGGAGAAAAGAGATCTATCGTAAGTTGCAGATGAAGTATGAGGAGTTCCACATGAAGTACAAGGAGGCCGAGAGGCGGCTTCATGAAGACGACGATGCACCCGCCTGGGGGAAGAGCTGATAAAGAAAGACGTGGAGTTGCTCGTGTCTGAGAAGAGGCCCAGCTCTCTTGAGGGGGCATTAGGATAAAAGAGGAGGAGCTGAAGATGAACAAGGGAGTAGAGGCCCAGCGCCGTGACCTTCAAAGCCAGGTTGATCAACTAAAAAATTGGTTGGATGGGTGTCAGTCCGAAATTGATGCGCTTAGGGGAGAGGTCACTAACAAGCAGTAGCTGCTCGAGGTGGAAGAGTCCTCTCAATTGGAGACTCGAAGAAGGTCCGCTCTTCTAGAGCTGGCGAACAAAACCCTTCGCGCTGATCAGGACAGTGTCCGGTCGATGGTTGAAGCTAGGGATACCGGGCTCGAGGAGAAGATAGACGAATTGGAGAAAGAGAACTCTGAGCTATTATAACAAATTTATGCTATTGAGGGCAAGAATGCCATACTGCTTGAACGACCCTATACTTCTCATGCCTCCGAGTTTCCTTCCATTCCTCAAGAGCAGTACAAGGAATGGATCCTCGCCGAAGCTCGAGTAGAGGTGGTTAGAGAGTTGGGTCGGACAGGCTTTGTGAGCACCTGATTTTTTTTTACCATATTTAGATTTTTATCACCTTTTAATATATAGGTAACTTTAAGTTTATTTTACATATTTTAGCTTTTATTTTACCTTTTATAGGTACTAATTTAGAAAATTGAAAAAAGATTAAAAAAAAAAAGGAGTCACATTTTTTGTTCAAGTATTATCTTCATTTAAAAATAAAGAGAAGTTTCAAAAAAAATAATAATATTATTTTGTTTAGTTTAGTGCAATTTTTAAGTTATAGATTTTCAAAAAATAAATATTGAGTATGTAGTAATTTTACCTTGTTATTTTTAGGAGTAGATTTTATTTTGTGCACTTATTTTCAAAAAAGAAAATTAACAAAAATGAGAGCCAATAGCAAATGGCCACACGGAAGATTCCCTCTTATCTCCTCTAACACATTCACCTTTAGCAAAGACCTCCCCAACGTCACATGCCTTTTGGCATGAGTGCATCTGAAATTTTTCCTTAGCAAAAGTGTTCTTTTTTCCCTAATTATCACAGTATAGAATAGCTACATTACACATAGCAAAGGAGGACCTGAAATCATAGAAGAAAAATGGAGCAGCTGCTGCACTGCTCTTCTTCTTCAACACATCTTACCTTCTCCTAACCTCCATTAAACCCTCCTCAAACACCCATAGATCAGATGTAGAACACCAGCCCAAAATTGCCTGAAAAACTCTATTTCCTGTATGAGCTGAAAACTTCTCAAAAAATGAGCTAAAAACTCAACCATGACCCTATGCAAAATCAACCCAATAATATGGCCAAAATAGAACAAAAAACGCAGCAATAACCAGCCCCATTTCCACAACAAAAAAAAACCTCAAAATTTATACTCCAAATCCAGCAAAAACAGCCATGTAAAGTGCCCTTTTCATCCTCGAATCCCATCCCAAAACAGCTCCAAAAACAACTGCAAAACAGCTGAAAACAGTCCCGAAAAAGCTCCAAAACCCAGCACCAAACACTAGCCAAAAGCGTCCAATTCCCATCCCCAAAATCCACCCCAATACTATCCTTAAACCAACTGAAATCTCCCTCAAAATACAGCAAATTAGCCACCCAAACATCACCAAAACTCCATTTGAAACCTGTTGTAAAGCCCCCAAAAATGTGGCGAAAAAATAGCTCTAAAAAATCCTCATAATTGCAGCAGAAAATAACCAAAATAGTCCCAAAAATGACTCCAAAATCACAGCAAAAACGAGCAAGAAAATTAACAAAAGAACAGGCCATTTTCAACCCCAAAAGCATTCATAATAGCAGCTCAAAACGCTGCCAGCTTGACCGAGAAAAGCCTCTCTTTCGATGCCAATACAGAGGCTGCCGGCGAATTTGAGCTCATCGCTTGAGATTGCCGTTCAAGTCACTTGAGGTTCGAAGTTTTCTGGGCATTTGAGATCTGTGATCTCGTTGACTGTTCGTTTGTTGTTCTTTAGTCAAATTTGTGAGGTTGCCGGTGAGTCCTCTATTCTCTTGGTCGAGTTATTCTCGTTGAATTTCAACCTTTGTATTCAGCAAGTGTTACATATATAAATGGTCCATTTCTATCTTATCCTTTGTCAATTGCTATATTATTTGGTGCTAGAATGATATATTTAGCCAGATTCCTTGTTTGTGATATTGTGTTCTTCATTGAAATTGGTTATAATTGGCTGGCTTTGAGTTAACTCACAACCTGACATAGTTAGGGTTAACTACCACTTTGTCTACAATCTTATTTTAATTTTTGATGTTGGCTTTGTTTGACATAGAAGATACAGGAACTAATATGAATAAATGGTCCAATCGTTTAATGAAGAATTAACCCAAATAGGTGTTCACCCGACTGGTTAAATTAAAAATAGTCAATGAAGGTATAATATATGCATAATTTATGTATTATATTTGTATAATTGTGTATAATTAATGTATAATATATATGGCTAGAAAAAGTAAATAAAAAATATGGACGGCTATTTATGTAAAAATTCCTTGTGTAATTCCATCGGCCTAATACAAATGAATCCATCAGTTGGGCGGTCATTAAATTATAACTAATTCATAATATCTTCTCCACAATTCTTTATCCATAAATTTTTGAAATTTTCAATAATCTCAAATTGATCTAGAAATAATCATAAACATCACTAGTATGCTTTTGGATACGACTTAATAATTTAATTATCATGGTTATGAATATGGTTCCCGTAGTATAATTATGATACGTAAATCTAAAATTCAAGTGCACGTTCACGCGACTTGACCTTACAACTTCAAATAATAAAATAAATATATTGTAAATTGCGGGTGCATTTTGAATGGCACGATTAACAATGTGAATAAAACAAACAAGTGTACCACATCGTAACTTATTTTGAAATAAGTCCAAAAATACTCAAAATAAGTTAAATAAAATTAAAAGTGGTCAAAAAAGTAAAATGCTCATAGGTTTAAAATATGTAATAATCAGATTATCAAAATTTCTGGTTAACAGAATTTCTTACCTGGTCTTCTGTGCTTCGCAGACTTTAATAGAATCAAAATTTTCTTGACTTAGGATTTTGAAATAAACTAGTGACTTGGGAAACCTTGATTAATTCTAAGTGGCAACTCTAAAAAAAAAATTCCCTTTCAATAATATCACTTAAATTAGAAAAACTACTTTTTTTCTTTCCCCCCCAAAAAGGAGGTGTGGCAACACTTGTGACTCTACTGGGAAAAAGAACCCGAAACTTCTGGTTCAGGGTTCAGAATTCGAGTTTAGAATACTGTTATGGTTGGCTACTTGTGATTGATATTATAGGTTTGAGACTATGTGCTAATTGTCGCTCTATACCTCTTCAATATTTCCATGAATTGTATATAAAACTGTTACGTCACCCTTATTCTCTCTGAGTCTTTTAAATCTTATAGGAAGCATGCGCTTCGCGTGGCTTCTTTTCTGTTAGAGTGTCATACCCCTAATTTTAGAATGAGGATCAGACCCCTTGCAAAACCGGTAAAGCTTCTGTATTCCTGGTATGCTGCCCCCCCTTCGGGGCTCGAGTTTTCCGCTCGGGTAAGCCCTGTCTGGAGCTACACACCTTATAAAATGTACTCAGAAGAACAAAGCCTTAAGCCGGATCCCTAGTAGGTACGCTTGTTTGCATCACGTGGATTTGGCTTAGGGGACTCAACACAGGGGTTGGGTCAGTTTAGGATAGGTATACCCTAAAACAAAAGATTATCTTCATGCATCCTACTTTCTACATGTGCATTTGTTTGATCTGGTTTGCATATTGACTGACTTCTAGAATAAGAAAAGAAAATCAAGAAAAAATAAGAGAGAGAAAAATTATCTGGAACTTAAGAATTTCGGTATTTGAAAAAAAGAGAAAAGAAAGAAAAATCCTGAAACTCTGCTGAATTTTTAGAATCTTGTTACAACATGAGTCCAAATTGTCAAAAAAATAAATATCTTTTTCCCGATTTTGAAAAATTTGGCTGAACTATAGCGGGTCTGATTCTTACCGAATGTGAGATACGTAAGCAACCTTCATTGGGTCCGTCCCCTAATTTTCAAAAATTCAAATATTTTTCCTTAATTATATTATGATCTAACCGATCGTTTTTCTTTCTAGAACCCCGTTCTCCTAAATAATACTTTTCGTACGTGCTTTTACTCTTTTATGACTTGCTGGGATGGTTAAATCGGGATTTGGAAGGGTTCAGGTTGAAATCGAAACACTTGGTTCCTTAAGATTAGCTTGAAAGACTAAGTCTGACTTCGGTCAATATTTTGAATAAACGACCTCAGAATCAGGATTTGGCAGTTCAAATAGGTTCGTATGATGATTTTGGACTTAGGCGTATGTTCGGATCGGGTTTTGGACAATCCAAGAGCGTTTCAATGCCTAATAGTGAAAGTTTGCATTTTGAATGAGTTTCATAAGTTTGAGTTGAAGTGTATTTTTACATTCTAGACGTTTGTTTGGGATTCCGAGCCTAGTAATTGCTCCATATGGTGATGCTGGACTTAGGAGCGTGTACGAAAGTGGATTTGGAGGTCTGTAGGTCGTTTCAAAGTCATTCGGCGAAAGCTAGAATTCGAAGTTTTTTGAAAGTTTAACCGAGGGTGAACTTTTTGTTATCGGGTTTGGATTCCGGTTCCGGAAGTTGGAGTAGGTCCACAATATCATTAAGACGTGTACGTAAAATTTAGTGCCATTCCAAGTAGTCTAAGTAAGATTTGGCGCGTTCAGAGCGATTAGGAAACTTGAAGCTCAAAGTTTGATTCAATTTGGTTTTGGGGTGTGATTCTTGGTTTCGTTGTTGTTTTACACATTTCGAGAGTTTGAGTAGGTCTGTATCATGATTACAAACTTGTTGGTGTATTTGGACGGGGTCCCGAGGGGTTCAGGTATGTTTTGGCCGGAGATAAATCTGAGAAACTAGAAATTTCTAGTTCTGGTTTCTTTCTTCGCGAACGCGGGAGGGCCGTCGCGTTTGCGAAGAAAGATCGGGGCAGTGGGAAAATGTCCCTTCGCGTTCGCGGTAAGGCATATGCGTTCGCGGTAAGGCATACGCGTTCGCGAAGCCTTGTCAGACTAGGCCTTCACGTTCGTGAACCCCCTCTCACATTCCCGTAGGGTAAATGGGACCGGGTAGGATCAATGGGCATTTCTCTTCACAATGCCCAATCAGTGTAAGCCTTCGCGAACGCGAGGCTTCTTTCGCGTTTGCAAAGAAGGTCGTCACAGCTGGGCAGAATCTTGTTTTAAATACGAGACTTAGGCATTTTTCTCCCATTTTTCACACACTTGGGCGATTTTAGAGCTTCAAAAATGGAGATTTCAACCTAGCTATTAAGGGTCAGTAGTTCCTACGTAATTTGAGTTTCATCAATAGATTATGGGTAGATTTTAACATGCAAATTTGTGGAATTCATGGGTTAGATGGAAAACCTAGATTTTTGATAAAAGTGTGAATTAACCACGAAATTTGTTACATAATTTGGTAAAAATCATATATTTGAGTTCATGTGGTTATGGTAACAACTTTCTTCGAAAATTTTCAGAATCCGGGCGCGTGGGCTCGGGAGTAAATTTTAAGAACCTTACACTTAGGGTTGGATAATCACTTAAATAGTTCGAATATGAACTTTTGAACATAATTTGATTAGTTTATATACTAGTTGAATAATTTTGGAGTATTCGGCATCGAGTTGAGGGTTTGCGCATAATATGGGACCGAAAAGTAGGCATTGAGACGAGGTAAGTCTCTTTTCTAACCTTATAAAAGGGATTTAACCCCTTAGGTGAATTAAATAAATATGTGTACCTATTTTTGGGGGCTACGTACGTATGAGGTGACAAGAGTCCGTATGTAGCTACTAATTATGTTATTATCCGAGCAGTCTAGGATCCGTATCATGTTATACTTAAAATGTTTGTACCCCCTACTTGTTGATTTATTGCTTAAATCAAATTGGAAGTTGATAAAAGAATTGTAAAAGATAAAATTCACTTACTGGAAGTTACGAATGGAACATTTGACTATGAATGAGAATTTGTGTTTTATTCGAAATGTTTCTATTTGTGGAGCGGGCCAAACGCCTCAGTTGCAGATAGATGCATCTATTGTTTATGCCGTTCGACCCTCGTCAGTGCAAAATTTAAATATTATGTTGGATCAGACCGAACGATCTCGACATAATTTGTGCATGATAAATCATTGGAACTATTCATAATTGATATTGCTTAAATGGCTTGAGATACAAACTGTTAAATGACGATTATAAACTTGGGACTTAATATTTTTGATAGGAGTATTTACTATTTCCAGTTATTGAGTTTTCAATATTATTCATGTAATCCATGCTTAGTATAAAATTTTGATATGTCATTATTAGCCCCTAGTAAGTGTCAAGGTCGAGCCCTCGTCACTACTTCTTTGAGGTTAGACTGGATACTTCCTGGGTAGATGCTGTTTACTACTCATACTATACTTATACACTTAATTGTGCAGGATCTGAGGTAGGTACATCTGGTTTCAGTCTGACATGCACGCTTGACTTCTGGTTCGAGACTATACGGTGAGCTACCCCTTCTAAGCCGTACTACAGCAGCGGAAGTCTCTCTTTTGTTATATTTATTTTTTTTGTCTATCTAATTTCAGATAGTAGAATAGTATTTTTTTTGTATATTCTACTAGAATGCCCATGCACTTTTGACTTCGGGTCTTGGCTGACTTATAATTTTTGGGTTGTATTTCTACGATTAGGATTGCATTTAGCTGCTTTTGTTTTGATTATGAAAAGATCCCTTATACATCAAATCTTTTTAAATCAAGGAAAGTTATTTAGATGAAAAAGTTATAAAGAAAGTGGGAAATCACTAGGTTGTTCACTGTTGACTTGCCTAGCAATGGTACTGGGCGCCATCACGGCTTATAATCGAATTAGGTCGTGACAATATAGTATCAGAGCATTAGGTTCACGTAGGTTTCACAAGTTATGAGCAGAACTAATAGAGTCTTGTGGATCGGTGCGTAGACGTCGTATTAGGAAACTACTCTTTATTCATCTTTTATTGTGCAGTTGATGGTATATAAGTTTATTTCTTATATTTTCTTATAGATGGTGAGAATGCACACATCAAATGGCCGGACCCGGGAGGAGCTGCTGTCACGACCCGAATTTTCCACCCTCGGGAGTCGTGATGGCACCTTCTAGTGAAAACTAGGCAAGCTAATCAACTGAACTAATTACACTGTTTCCATTTTTAAATTTGTTAACGGTTATAGGCTAACAATTTATAATCAAACAAATTTAAAAAGCGGAAGAATAAATTGCAAGTTTAATAACATTGCCAATACAGTTTCCTAACAATTCTAACCAAGATTTAGTATCAGGACTTCACAGACTGTCTAAGAGTACTACAAATAAAGGTCTGAAAGAGCTTACAAAATACTGTCTCTGGTATTACGTAAAAGAAACAGGAAAATAGATAGAGGGAGACACCTAAGTCTGTGGACGCCTGCAGGACTACCTCGGGTTGCCTGATAACAAAGGAACAACAATCTCACTGCGGTCCGAAGTCTATAGCACTGGGATCAGCACAAAAGAGTGTAGAGTATAGTATCAGCATAACCGACCCCATATGCTGGTAAGTTCCTAGCCTAACCTTGGCGAAGTAGTGACGAGGCTAAGACTAGACCACCAAGTAAACCTGTGCAGATAACTAATGTACATCGGAAAATAGAAGCAATAATATACATCCAAGACTGGGAGGGGGAAACATGCTGTGGGGGCATATCAAATAGCAACAAAAAGACAACAGTTAAATATATGAAACACCACAATTCAATTGAAGAGAGGGAGGGGGATCATGCTGCGGGGTACAACAAGTATCAATAGAAAACCACAATTAAATGTAGAGAAAACCATACTCAGTTATCAATAAAAATATAGAAATTCAAGACAAGTGCACGGCATCACCCTTCGTGCTTTAGCACTCTCTCACCAAAACAATGAACGGCATCACCCTTCGTGCTTTAATACTCTCTCACCAAAACAATGCATGGCATCACCCTTCGTACTTTAACACTCTCTCACCAAAACAATACATGGCATCACCCTTCGTTCTTTACACTCTTCCTCACCCAAGCAACAATCACACGCAATTAGGGCAAGGGAATCGATAACATCACAATAGAATCAAATAACAACAGGGAAAATCAATAAGTAAGCGTAAATAACACCATGACTCAATCACCAGTAAAATCAGGAAAAATCAAGGACAAGTGCACGACATCACCCTTCGTGCTTTTACTCTCGTCCTCACCATAAAAATCAGTATAATTGGCACAACATCACTCTTCGTGCTTTTACCTCACATAATCACTCATAATAAGACACAAAATGGTATGTCGTGCGGCACGACATCACCCTTCGTGCTTTACACTCTTTTCTCTCAAAACAATACACGGCATCACCCTTCATGCTTTGACTCTCTTCCTTACCCAAACAACAATCACAAACAGTAGGACATGAAAATAAATGAAATTGCAATAATAATCCCGGCAAGGGAACAATAATTCGACAACAAGTCCCGGCAAGGGATAACCTCAAAACAACAACAACAATATCCCGACAAGGGAGCCAATATAATGATTCTTTTCTCTTCTTTCTCCTTTGTTTCACAATTTACTCCACAACTCGAGCCAATGCTCCAAAGGTTTCGATTACCGCTCATATTTTTACAATTCATTATACAACTTGAGCCAATGCTCCTCAATGATCAAACATCATAATTACTTCCACGAACTTTGCCCAACAATTAAAAATCATCACCAAGATATGAATAATATGACGAAGTCATAAAAATCACATTAAGAGACTCACGGGCATGCTAGACACCAACGCATAGATACTCATCACCATGCATATACGTCGTACTCAACAATTACCATGTAGCAAATAGGACTCGACTCCTAATCCCTTAAGCTAAGGTAGACCAAACACTTACCTCGATGCTAGAACACAATTCTCGTCTCAATTATCGCTTTACCCCTTGATTCCACCACCAATCTGCTCGTATCTAGTCAGAAATTACTTAATTACATCAATAAACGCTAAATGAATCAATTCTAATGCACGAAGATGAGCTTTCTAAATTTTTATCCAAAAAGTAAAAAATTGCCCCCGAGCCCATATGGTCAAAACCTGAGGTTCGAACCAAAACCCGATTACCCATTCCCCCACGAACCCAAATATATAATTTGTCTTGAAATCGACCTCAAATCAAGGTCCAAATCTCCAATTTTGAAAAAACCTAGGTTCTACCCAAAATACCCAATTTCTCCAATGAAAATCATTGATTTTGAGTTGAAATCATGTTAGAAGATGTTAATGATTGAAGTAAATGAGTTAAAATTAGCTTACAATTGATTTGGAAGAAGATTTGTTCTTGAAAAATCGCCCTAGGGAGTTTGTGTTTTGAAAAGTTGCGAAAATGGGTTGAAATTTGTCTAAGCATATGAGTTGCAAGTCTCAGATGTGGGAATTGCGAACAGGGGTTTGCAATTGCGAACCCCGACCTCTGCCGGCTTGGGAATTGCAAAATAGGGCTCGTATTTGCAAACCCTTCAGGAATTTTGGGACTTTCGCATTTGCGAAACATGTGTCGCATTTGCGATACATCAGCCTTCCATCCATCATCGCATTTGCGAGAGGCTGTTCGCAAATGCGAAGTCGTATTTGCGATGATGAAGTCGCATTTGCGATTCAGGATGTCAGTCCACTTCTTTCGCATTTGCGATGGTTTGTCGCATTTGCAAGCTCGCATTTGCGAGCAAGCCTGCAGACCTTGAGAAATCTGCAATATTTCTAAGTCCGAAATGCATCCCGTGGCCTATCTAAAACTCACCCGAGCACTCGGGGCTCCAAACCAATCATGCACACTACCTCAAAGACATCCTACAGACTTATTCGTGTTATCGAATCACCAAAATAACATCATGAACATCGAATTAAACCTCAAAATGAATGAAATTTCTCAAAACTTCTGTAAACATCAAAATTTGCATTTAAGGTCCAAATCACGTCAAATGGATTCTGTTTCTTAACAAACTTTACCGACAACAGATGTAAATCTCATTGAACATGTACCAGGCTCCGTAACTATAATACAGGCCCGATACCTCAGGTTTCACATAACATTTTACTTTAAAAAACCTTTATATTTTTCAGAAAACATTTTCTTTCAAAAATTCATTTCTCGGGCTTGGGACCTTGGAATTCGATTTTGCGCATACGCCCAAGTCCCATATTTTCCTACGGACCCTCCGGGACCATCAAATCTTGCGTCCGGGTCCATTTACCTAAAACGTTAACCGAAGTCAAATTAATTTATTTTATAGCCAAAATTTATCATTTTTCACAGATTTTCACATATAGGTTTTCCGGCTACGCGCCCGGACTGCGTATGCAATCGATGGGTCATCACAGATTCTCCCCCTATTGATAGAGGTCAAGGAAGAGGCCAAGGGAGGGCACTGGCCCGAGATAGGGGATGAGGAAGCCCCAGAGTTTCCCCAGTTGAACCACTAGCGGATCTAGTAGAGGATCCCATTGTTAAGGAGCAGGGCGAGGCGCCCGCAGCAGAGCCTACCCTGGTAGGTGAGTGAAATGAGGCCCCCTAGGACTTTATTTATAGGTGCAGGGATAGACTGCAGAACATGAGGATATTGGAGTCCCATGGGGTGGAGTTCACTTCTTTCTAGTTAGAGGGCAAGACCCGTAGGTGGTGGCAGTCTTATCTTCTCGGTAGGACAGTGGATTCTCCTCCCATGACTTAGGACGAGTTCACATGCCTATTCCTGGACAGGTATATTCCACCCTCTCAGAGGGAAGAGTTTCAGTTTCAATTTGAGCAGCTCCAACCGGGTTAGATCTATGTGACTGATTATGAGGCGAGATTCTCTGAGTTGTCTCGCCATGCACTTATCATACTTCCCACTGACGCAGAGACGGTTTGTAGGTTTGTTGCGGCATTGCTCTCAGGTATTCATGATACTATGCCCTGGGAGGTCGAGATGGGGAATTCTTATCAGCTAGTAGTAGAGATAGCTCGAAGGATTTTTAGGGTTACCATTTGAGAGGCAGAGAGAAGATGCAGAGGGATAAGAGGGTCCGTTATTTAGAGGAGTTTAGAGGTCTTCCGGCTGGGGCCGAGGTAAGTTTGGGAGGAGTCATCCTAGCAGGCCCATATATCCTGCACCACCACCTCCTAGGGGTGCTCCGACACGACACTATTTCAGCGCCATACCAAAGAGATCTTACCGCTCACAAGCTATTCAGGGTTTTTCCGGTAGGTACTCAAGCCATCAGTGTTCTTTCAGCTCCTATTTTAGTGCCATGCAGAGAGTTCATATCGTCTACTAGCTATTCAGGATTCTTCTAGTGGGTATTCGGGCTATCAGGGTCAGAAGTCACGACCTAAATCTCAAACCCGGCCATGATGGCACCTCTCATCAAGACACGGCCATCCAGAACAACACCAACACCTCTTTTTAAGCAATTAATTAACATTTATAAATCCAAAACTCATATTAAACAATCACAATGCGGAAAAACAACGATAATCAGAAGGAAACCAACTTGATACAGCTCAAACCGGGGTGTCACAAGTCATGAGCTACTACAGAGTTGCTATAAGTCTACAAAAATAGAATATCTGATACAAAGTCTAGAGTAACTGAAATAGAATAAAAATAGGGGAGTCAAGGGGTTACGGATGTCAACACCTACCTCGATTCTCCGATCTCGCTGCTTGATCTAGGAAGGATGTCAGTGCTCAGGTACGTACTCTGCTAATCCTGAATTTGCATGCATGGTGCATGGAGTAATGTAAGTACTCCGACCTAGTGAGTAACAATAATAAATAATAACTGAAGATAAGAAAACCCATAACAGCACAAGGCAGTTCTATATCAGGTAGTAATTTACTTAAAAAAGTAAAATCAATGAAAGTCAAATGAAATCTCAATTTTAAAGGTAGGTGAATCAGGTAAACGACATTTAAGAAGTAGATAATGAAAACTGCCCCTCGGGCCCAGTATCAACCGCTCAGTACAATAATAGCCCCTCGGGCTCAATCTCTCTCAAATCACACTCAAAATAATATCATATAGTAATCGCTGCGGTGTGCAACCTGATCCACATCTCGCTGCGGCGTGCAGCCCGATCCATACCTTGCTGCGGCTTGCAACCCGATCCATATGGGTACCCGCGCTCTCTGTGGGGGTGCAGACTCTGGAGGGGCTCCTACAGGCCAAGCACAATATTGCTGCTGCGCGCAACCTGATCCATTTAAATATTTGTTGCGGCGTGCAACCCGATCCATATAAGTACTTGCTTCGGCGTGCAGCCCGATCCATAATATGTATATAACATCCTTACTGTTGGGTTCTCAACCCCTCTTAGTCATTTTAGGACTAAATAATATAAGATAGGGGTCTCAGCCCACATATTTCCCTCATTAAGGATTTACACTTATAAAACCGGTTCTCATTGTTTAAAACAAATAGAAACATGATTGAGGATAAGATTTTTCAATAAGTAAAGTGAGGAAAATCAGTCATAATACACCTAAGGAATCTAAAAGTCGGCACGAGGCCCCAAACTGGCAACTAGCCCAAATCATGATGATAAAAAAAAGAGCTCAGTCAAATATGCGGTAAAATATCAAATGGGACGGACCAAATCACAATCCCCAGTAGTAAACAACCCATTGAGCGCGTGTTTCATTTCAATATAGCAGTACGTTGTGCAAATCCGGGGTTTCAAACCCTCAGGATATCATTTACTATCATTACTCACCTCAAGCAAGACAAAATCCTAGCTCGCTATGCCCTTGCCTCGTAAATCGACCTCCTCGCACATCGAATCTGGTCAAAACCACAATGAATACGTTACAATAGGCTAAGGGAACATAACCCAATCAAAAAGACTCGAAAAATATCGAAATTCATGAAATTGACAAAACCCGAGCTCCGAGCCCAATTCTCAAAAAATCAGAAAATTAATATCACCGGATTCCTTTTCTCACCACGAGTCTATACATATCAAAATTACCAAAATCGAAATCCATTTGACCCCTCAAATTCCACTTTCAAATACCAAATTTTCAAGCCCTAGCTTTACCCTCTTTTGATGAATTTCCACAAATTTTCATGTTAATTCTACCATTAAATCATGTATTTAGGCCAAAGAACTCACCTCCAATCACACCTAGTCGAAATCCCCTTCAATTTCTGTCCAAGAGCTCTCAAGGTCGATCAAAAATGGTGGAAATGAACTTAAGCTCGCGGAACAAAATGAGCTTTAAAACC
>MU718411.1:40156-51810 GCA_026770625.1 Nicotiana glauca
TGATGAATTTCCACAAATTTCCATGTTAATTCTACCATTAAATCATGTATTTAGGCCAAAGAACTCACCTCCAATCACACCTAGTCGAAATCCCCTTCAATTTCTGTCCAAGAGCTCTCAAGGTCGATCAAAAATGGTGGAAATGAACTTAAGCTCGCGGAACAAAATGAGCTTTAAAACCTTTCTCTGAACAGTGATTTTTGCATCTGCAATTTCCTTACCGCATATGCGACCATCGCTTCTGTGGAACTCTCAATATCGTCCAAGACTGCTTCTGCGGTCACGTATCCGCATTTGCGCACTATGTCCACTTCTACGAAAATAGCAAATCCCCTCAAGAACTCGCACCTGCGACCAGCCCCTCACATCTGCGGAACCGCATATGCGGCCCCTTCTCCGCAGATGCGGAAATACCAGATATCAGTAGCCTTCAGATTTTACCAAGTTCAAAAATCATCCTGATGGCCATCTGAAATTACCCCGAGGCCCCCAGGACCTCTATCAAAATTGCCAACACATTCTAAAACATCATTCAAACTTTCTCCAATCATCAAAACACCACCAATAACACCAAAACCATCAAATTACATCAGATTCAAGCCTAAGTTCTTCTAAGACTTCCGAATTACGCATTTGATCAAAAACCCGACCAAAATACCTCCGAATGACCTGAAATTTTGCACGCACATCCAAAATCACCTAACGAAGCTACAACAACTCTCGGAATCCCATTCCGACCCTCAGATCAAAATCTCACCTATCAACCGAAATTCGCCAAAATACTAACTTCGCCAATTCAAGCCTAATTCTACACCGGACCTCCAAAATCAATTCCGATCACACTCCTAAGTCAAAAATCATCCCCTGAAGCTAAGCGAATCACCGAAAATCACATCCAAGACCTCTAACTCAATAGTCAACATCCGGTTGACTTTTCCAAAATAAGCCTTCCTTAAAGAGACTAAGTATCTCATTTCCATATAAAACCAATCCAATTCAGCTCATTCACCCAAGACTCCTATAATGAAACATAAGGAAGCAGAAAATGGGGGAAATGGGGTGGTTACTCACGTGACGACGGGCCGGGTCGTCACATCCTCCCCAACTAAAACAAACGCTCGTCCTCGAGCGGGTTAAGAAACGTACCTGGAGCCTCAAACAGGTGAGGATATCTGCTCTGCATCTCCCGCTTGGTCTCCCAAGTAGCCTCCTCCATGGGCCAACCTCTCCACTGCACTTTTACCGAAGCTATATCTTTTGATCTCAACTTTCAAACCTGACGACCCAAAATTGCTACTGGCTCCACATCATAGGTCAAATCATCATTCAACTGAACAGTGCTGAAATCCAATACATGAGACGGGTCCCCAACATACTTCCGGAGCATAGAAACATAAAATACTGGATGCACGCCTGACAAGCTGGGTGGCAAGGCAAGCTCATAAGCCACCTCCCCAATCCTCCTAAGTACCTCAAAAAGTCCAATAAACCGCGGACTCAGCTTCCCTTTCTTCCCAAACTGCATAACACCCTTCATGGGCGAAACCTTCAGCAAGCCCTTCTCACCAACCATATAAGACACATCCCGAACCTTCCGGTCCGCATAGCTCTTCTGATGCGACTGTGCTGTCCGGAGCCTCTCCTGAATCAACTTCACCTTCTCTAAGGCATCCTAAACCAACTCTGTCCCTAATAGTCTAGCCTCGCCAGGCTCGAACCATCCAATAGGAGATCTACACCGCCTTCCATACAACACCTCATACGGTGCCATCTGAATTCTCGACTGATAACTGTTGTTGTAGGCAAACTCTGCAAACGGAAAAAACTCATCCCAAGAACTTCCATAATCAATAACACAGGCAAGCAACATGTCTTCCAATATTTGAATAGTATGCTCGGATTGCCCATCCATCTGAGGATGAAATGTTGTGCTCAACTCTACCTGCGTACCCAACTCTCGCTGAAATGTCCTCCAGAAATGAGAAGTGAACTGAGTACCCCTGTATGAGATAATAGACACTGGAACACTATGCAATCGGACAATCTCCCGGATAAAGATCCCTGCCAGCCACTCCGAAGAATAGGTAGTACATACTGGAATGAAGTGCGCGGACTTGGTCATCCTGTCCACAATCACCCAAATCGAATCGAACTTCTTCAAAGTCCGAGGGAGACCACTCACAAAATCCATAGTAATCCTCTCCCACTTCCACTCTGGAATAATCATTCGTTGAAGTGCACCACCCGAACTTTGATGCTCATATTTTACGTGCTGACAGTTGAGACACCGAGCCACAAACCCTATAATATCCTTCTTCATCCTCCCCACCAATAGTGCTGCCTCAAATCCTGATACATTTTCGCGGCACCCGGATGGATGGAATACCGCGAGCTGAGGGCCTTCTCCAATATCAACTCCTGAAGCACACCCACATTGGGCACACAAATCCAGCCCTGCATCCTCAGCACACCATCATCACCAATGGTCACGTCTTTGGCATCATCATGCTGAACCCTGTCCTTAAGGACAAGCAAATGTGGATCATCATACTAGCGCTCTATGATGCGATCATATAAGGAAGATTGAGAAACCACACAAGCCAACACCCGACCGGGCACTGAAAGATCTAATCTCACCAACCGATTGGCCAAAGCCTGAACATCAACTACAAAGGGCCTCTCCCCAACTGGAATATACGCAAGACTCCCCATACTAATTGCCTTTCGGCTCAAAGCATCGTCCACTACATTGGCCTTCCCCGGGTGATATAAAATGGTAATATCATAGTCCTTAAGCAACTCTAGCCACCTCCGCTGCCTCAAATTAAGGTCCTTCTGCTTGAACAAATGCTGAAGGCTGCGATGATCGGTGAATACCTCACAAGATACACTATAAAAGTAGTGCCTCCAAATCTTCAAAGCATGAACTATAGCAGCCAACTCCAAATCATGTACAAGGTAGTTCTTCTCCTGGGGCTTCAGCTAACGAGAAGCATAAGCAATAACTCTACCCTCATGCATCAATACACATCAGATCCCAACTCTCGAAGCATCATAATACACAGTATAAGAAATTGCGGCTGAGGTCAAAACCAATACTGGAGCCGTGGTCAAAGCTGTCTTGAGCTTCTGAAAGCTCTCCTCGCACTCGTCCGACCATACAAATGGATCACCCTTTTGAGTTAACTTGGTCAAGGGCGATGCAATAGAGGAAAATACCTGAACAAACCGGTGATAATAACTTGCCAACCCAAGGAAACTACGAATCTCTGTGGCTGAGGTCGGTCTGGGCCAACTCTGCACCGCCTCTATCTTCTTCGGGTCGACCTAAATACCCTCGTTGGACACCACATGCCCCAAGAAAGCTACTGAGCTGAGCCAAAACTCGCACTTGGAGAACTTTGCACTTCTCCTCCCTCGATCTTTGCAATACAACTTACAAATGTTATGCGTGTTCCTCCTGGCTATGCGAGTACACCAGAATATCATCAATAAAAACAATAACAAATGAATCCATATACGACCGAAATACACTGTTCATCAAATGCACGAACGCTGCTGAGGCATTGGTCAGCCCAAAGGACATGAGAAGAAACTCATAGTGCCCATATCTAGTCCTAAAAGCAGTCTTCATAATATCTGAATCCCTAATCTTCAACTGGTGATAGCCCGAACGGTGATCAATCTTGGAGAATACTCTCGCCCCCTGAAGCTAGTTTAACAAATCATCAATGCGAGGTAGAGGATATTTGTTCTTTACTGTTACTTTGTTCAATTGCCTGTAGTCAATGCACATTCTCATGGTGCCATCCTTCTTCTTTACAAATAGAACCGGTGCACCCCACTGTGACACATTAGGCCGAATGAACCCCTTATCTAGGAGTTCCTAAAGCTAATCCTTCAATTCTTTCAACTCCATTGGTGCCATACGATATGGCAGAATGGAAATGGGCCGAGTGCCCGGCACCCAGTCAATACCAAAATCAATATCCCTGTCCGGTGGCATGCCCAGCAGGTCTGCAGGAAAAATATCGGGAAACTCCCTCACAACTGGGACAGAATCGATGTTAGGAGTCTCGGCTCCAACATCTCTCACAAATGCCAAATATGAAAAGCAACCCTTTCCAACTATATGCTGGGCCTTTAAGAATGAAATCACCCTGCTAGGAACATAGTCAGTCATGCCACTCAATCCTCGGTACACCCGGTATAGCTAAAGTGACTGTCTAGAATAGCATGACACGGAGATAACCAATCCATGCCCAAAATAACATCAAAATCCTCCATGCTCAATAGCAATAGATCAACTCAGGTCTCCAGACCCCCAATAGTCACCAAACACGACCGATACACATGGTTTACAATAATAGTATCGCCCACCGGGGTAGATACATGAACAGGTAAAGTAAGACACCATCGGGTCGTACCCAAATGATGAGCAAAATATGAGGACACATAGGAATAGGTGGAACTGGATAGAAAAAAACTGAGGCATCTCTGTGGCATACTGAAATAATACCTGTAATAACAACATCCGAAATAATTGCATCTGTTATGCCCTGAAGAGAATAAAAGCAAGCCTGACCACCGCCCGATCGACCTGCGCCTCTAGGGCGACCCCTGGCTGTCTGACCCTCACCCCTAGCTGGCGGGGTGGGTGCTAAAGAAACTAGACCAGAAGATGAGGTCTGACCCCTCTGCTAAGATGAGCTAGCAGTATGACGAGGACACTCCCTCCGCATATGCCCAAACTCTCCACACTTATAGCAACTCCCAGGTGCTGGGGACTGGTATTGAAGGGAACCCCTCGGCCCGGAGTGACTAGCTGATGCACTCGGCCTGGAAGAACCCTGAGCAGACAGAGCACGAGATGAACTCTATGCTGGAAGAGCGCTGAGAGATGGCTGACTCTGCCGACAACCCTAATAACCACGACCTGAAGATGCCCCACGATACTCGGGACATGCTAAATGTACGGGCCTAAAAGAACGTCCTTGACCTTACTGGAACTGGCCCCTCGAAGGAGCGCCACTATAACTACCAAAACCTCGAGGCCTCTTGGCCTCCCTCTCATCTCGATCCTTCTGGCGAACCGACTCAATCTCTCGAGCTATATCAACCACCTCCTCGAATGTGGCACCCAACACTCGCTCCCTAGTCATAAGAACACAAAGAGGGTAGTTGAGACCATCAACAAACCTCCGGATATGCTCACAATCCGTCGAAACCAGCCAAATTGCATGACGAGCCAACTTTGAAAATCTCATCTCATACTGGCACACTGTCATATCCCCCTGTCGTAGCCACTCAAACTACTTGCGCAGCTGCTATCTGCGGGACTGCGGTACATATTTCTCCAAGAAGAGAGAGGAGAACTCCTGCCAAGTCAAAGGTGTTGCACCAGCCGGCCTACGCCGGTCATACGCCTCCCACCAAGTGAAGGCAGCTCCAGTAAACTGAAAAGTAGTAAAAGCCTTACTGCTGGACTCAAGGATCCCTGTTGTATGGAGCATACGCTGACACCAGTCAAGAAAATCCTGGGCATCCTCGCCCTCAGCTCCACTAAATGTCGGAGGCTTGAGTCTACCAAACCTCTCGAGGCAACGCTGCTCGTCCTCGGGCATAACTGGAACCCTGAACTCTTGTACTAGTACAACTGGCTGAGCTGGGGGTGCCTCTGGAGTCTATAATCCCTGCACTACCTGCTCAGGTGTGCGAGCAGCGGGGGTCTGATTGCCTCCCCCGGCCTGTGAAGTAGCTGCTAATGCTGTGGTGGCTGAAACCACCTGAGCCAGGCCCGTACAAACTGTCAATATCTGGGCCAATGTCTCCTGAAGACCCGGAATCACAATGGGCACAACTGGTA
This sequence comes from Nicotiana glauca, assembly GCA_026770625.1. Taxonomy (NCBI): domain Eukaryota; kingdom Viridiplantae; phylum Streptophyta; class Magnoliopsida; order Solanales; family Solanaceae; genus Nicotiana; species Nicotiana glauca. The sequence goes on from MU718411.1 coordinate 46,023, forward strand.
CCTAAACTAGTGCTGCTGGAGTATGGTCCTGAGCTGGGGTAACTAGAGGATCCACATGTGCTGCCACGGCTAATCTACCTCTGCCACAACCACGACCACGTCCACGGCCTCTGGTGGCCTCAGTGAGTGGTACTAGTGGTCGGTCGTCACGTCCGGTAGCTCATGCCTCACCATCTATGAGAGAATAGAACAAGAGAAGTTTAGTACTCAGATCAGCAAGTTCGCATGACAGAATTTCAAGAATGTGAAGTTTTCCTAAAGGTTTTGCAGCATTCTGAGGATAAGTACAGATGTCTCTGTACCGATCCGCGAGACTCTACTAAACCAACTCATGACTCGTGAGACCTAGTAACCTAGGATCTGATACCAACTTGTCATGGCCCAAATCCAAAACTCGGCAGTGATGGCGCCTCTCGTGAAGACAAGACCAGCCAGAACAATGCCAACACCTCTTTTTAAGAAATTAATTAACATTTATAAATCCAAAATGCGTATTAAACAATCATAATGCGGAAAAATAGCGATAATCAGAAAGAAACCAACCCGACATAGCCCAAATCGGGGTGTCACAAGTTATGAGCTACTACAGAGTTACTATAAGTCTACAAAAACAGAATATCTGATACAAAGTCTGGAGTAACTGAAATAGCATAAAAATAGGTGAATCAAGGGGTTGCGGACGACAACAGCTACCTCGATGCTCCGATCTCGTTGCCTGATCTGGGAAGGATGTCAGTGCTCAGGTGTGTACTCTGCTAATCTTGAATTTGCACGCATGGTGCAGGGAGTAATGTGAGTACTCCGACTCAGTGAGTAATAATAATAAAAAATTACTGAAGATAAGAAAACGCATAACAACACAAGGAGTTCTATATCGGGCAGTAATTTACTTAAAGCAGTAAAATCAGTAAAAGTCAAATGAAATCTCAGTTTTAAAGGTAGGTGAATCAGGTAAACGACATTTAAGTAGTATATAGTGAAAACTGCTCCTCGGGCCCAGTATCAACCGCTCAGTACAATAACAGCCCCTCGGGCTCAATCTCTCTCAAATCACACTTAGAATAATATCATATAGTAACCGCTGCGACGTGCAGCCTGATCCACATTTCGCTGCTGTGTGAAGCTCGGCCCATGCCTTGCTATGGCATGCAGCCTGATCCATATGGGTACTCGCACTCACTATGGGGGTGCATACTTCGAAGGGGCTCCTACAGCCCAAGCGCAATATTGTTGCGGCGCGCAGCCCGATCCATATAAACATTTGCTGCGGCGTGTAACCCGATCCATTTAAGTACTTGCTGCGGCGTGTAGCCCGATCCATAATATGTATATAACATCCTCACTGTTGGGTTCTCAACCCCTCTCAGTCATTTTAGGACAAAATAGTATAAGATAGGGGTCTCAGCCCACATATTTCCCTCACTAAGGATTTACACTTATAAAACTGGTTCTCATTGTTTTAAACAAATAGAAACATGACTGAGGATATGATTTTTCAATAAGTAAAGTGAGGAAAATCAGTCATAATACACCTAAGGGTTCTACAAGTTGGCACGAGGCCCCAAACTGGCAACTAGCCCAAATCATGGTGATAAACAAAAGAGCTCAGTCAAATACGTGGTAAAATATCAAACGGGACGGACCAAGTTACAATCTCCAGTAGTAAGCAACCCCGCGCTCGTCTTTGAGCACGTGTTTCATTTCAATATAGCACAACGTTGTGCAAATCCGGGGTTTCAAGCCCTCAGGATATCATTTACTATCATTACTCACCTCAAGCCAGCCAAAATCCTAGCTCGCTATGCCCTTGCCTCGTAAATCGACCTCCTCGCTCATCGAATCTGGTCAAAACCACAACAAATACGTTACAATAAGCTAAGGGAACATAACCCAATCAAAAAGACTCAAAAAATAACGAAATTCACGAAATTGGCAAAACCCGAGCTCCGGGCCCACTTCTAAAAAAATCAAAAAATTAATATCACCTGATTCCTTATCTCGCCACGAGTCTATACATATCAAAATTACCAAAATCGTAGTCCATTTGACCCTCAAATTCCACTTTGAAATACCAAATTTCCAGGCCCTAGATTTACCCCCTTTTGATGAATTTCCATAAATTTTCATGTTAATTCTACCATTAAATCATGTATTTAGGCCAAAGAACTCACCTCCAATCACACCTAGTCGAAATCCCCTTCAATTTCTGTTCAAGAGCTCTCAAGGTCGATCAAAAATGGTGGAAATGAACTTAAGCTCGCGGAACAAAATGAGCTTTAAAACCCTTCTCTGAATAGTGATTTTTGCATCTACGATTGCCTTACCACATATGCGACCACCGCTTCTGCGGTATTTACTCTGCTTCTGCGAAACTCTCAATATCGTTCAGGACCGCTTCTGTGCACCATGTCCGCTTTTGCAGAAATAGCAAATCCCCTCTAGAACTCGCACCTGCGACAAGCCCCTTGCATCTGTGGAACCGCATATGTGACCCCTTCTCCGCAGATGCGGAAATATCAGATATCAACAGGCTTCAGATTTCACCAAGTTTAAAAATCATCCTGATGGCCATCCGAAATCACCTCGAGGCCCCTGGTACCTCAACCAAAAGTTCCAACCCATTCTAAAACATCATTCAAACTTGCTCCAATCATCAAAACACCACCAATAACACCAAAACCATCAAATTATATCGGATTCAAGCCTAAGTTCTTCTAAAACTTCCGAATTATGCATTTGATCAAAAACCCGACCAAAACACCTCCGAATGACCTGAAATTTTGCACGCACATCCAAAATCACCTAACGAAGCTACAACAACTCTCAGATTCCCATTCTGACCCTCGGATCAAAATCTCACCTATCAACCGGAATTCGCCAAAATACTAACTTCGCCAATTCAAGCCTAATTCTACACCGAACCTCCAAAATCAATTCCGATCACACTCCTAAGTCACAAATCATCCCCCAAGCTAACCGAATCACCGAAAATCACATCCAAGCCATGTAACTCAATAGTCAACATCTAGTTAACTTTTCCAAAACAAGCATTCCTTAAAGAGACTAAGTATCTCATTTTCATCTAAAACCAATCCAATTCAACTCATTAACCCAAGACTCCTATAATGAAACATAAGTAAGCATAAAATGGGGGAAACGAGGTGGTAACTCACGTGACGACGGGCCAGGTCATCACATCAGACTTCAAGGGTAAATCACCGCATTGAGTGCGAAGATTCTGCCCCCGACTTTGGGCATTGAAGTGCAGCAGGGCCAGCAACCAATAATTACAGCACCAGTTGTTCGGTCGCCCAGAGGTGGAGGGAAAGCGGGTAGGGGCCATGCTAGAGGTGGAGGCCAGGCATAGAGAGTTCAGCCTGTTAGATCATATTTTAATGATGCAATTAATATGCATGTGCAGGAGTTCAAAGAAGTAAAGAAGAACTATTGAAATGGCTGTGTCGAACAAGTATGGAAATCACTCACAAGGGAAGCTACCTGAATAACGCACGGCGTACAAGGAAAGCTACAAATCTACATCAGCAAATCAGGATTAGCTTCGTGAATCTGGGAAATCAAATCAGCCAGAACGGAGTGAAGATTCGAAGTAATCTGTGATTGGCAAAATCACAGGAGAATAATAAAGGCTAGAAGATCCGGACAGTGGTGAAGTTTGGAAGGTCCAACAATCAAGGAGAAATCTTGTTGAATCCATTATCTGTCGAAGGAAAAGATATCAAGAGAAGCAACGGCTAGTTCCTTATTCTTGGAAAGAATCAATTCTTTCCAAGAATCAAAACCCTTGGTTTGATAAGCCTTCACCATTCTCCTTTGTATAAATTTACTGTGTAACACCATCCTTATACATACTTTGATCGAACCAAAATAACTTTTTTCATTCCACTGCAAACAAGCATAGTAGCCTATATAGATCTGTTGTGTAATAAGTCAGGGATAGAAAGAGGGAATACAACTGTTGAGGCATTGTATCAAACGAGTGCTAGAGAATCTGAGCGATATACATCATATCTGTACTCCAAAGAAAACTCATTTGCTTGAAGAGAAATCCCTTGCAACCCAAGGGGAATGGATTAGGATTCACATTGAATTCGAACCAGTATAAAATTCCCGGTGTCTTTAATTTCTGCATTTACTTTCTGCATGTTACCTAAAACTATTATATCTGAAAGATTGCCATATTTAGTCGACTACTAAAGTTTTAAGTCAACTCATTAACGATTAATTTTAATTATTGACAATTCACCCCCCCCGTACTTTCAATTGGTATCAGAGTTTGGCTCACACTTTTTGTTTTCTGCTTAACAGCTTATGAGAAAAAGATCATGGCAAATCAGGTTATCATAAGAGCTCTCTTTCAGGAAGGAACTTCACAAGCAAGACCACCTTACTTCATTGGACAACTATTCTCCCACTGAAAAATCTGAATGGAAATCTTCACCAAGGCATACGACATCAAAGTATGGAGAGTTATTAAGAAGGGAAACTACCCACTGCCTGCCAGCACTCCACCACTCGCCGACCCTGATAATATCGACTCATACTCAAAGGAGCAACTGGAAGCTGTACAAATAAACAACAAGGCAAGAAATCTGCTTCACAATGCAATAAGTGGTGAAGAATATGAGAAAATATCTAGTTGTGATACATCCAAAGAGATGTGGGACAAACTTGAGGTTACCTATGAAGGTACAAGCAAAGTAAAGGAAACTCACATCAATATGCTAGTTCACGACTATGAACTATTCTCAATGAAGGAAGGAGAATCCATCGAAGAAATGTTTGCCAGGTTCAGTAAGATAATCAGTGACTTAAAAGCTTTTGGTAAACCATACACCAATGGCGATCAGGTTAGGAAAATTCTTAGAAGTCTACCAACCACTTGGCAGACTAAATTTGTCACTCCTGAATCTCAAGATATTAACAAGTTATCATATGATGAACTACGAGGAGAGCTCACTACTTTCGAAAGAACACACCTGAAGACAAATCAAGAGCAGAAAAAGAAACTTGTGGCATTCAAAACCACTACTGAATCGACTGAAAATGAAGTTGATGATCCTGAAGCCCTACAAGAAGAAATTGCTATGATGTCTAGAAACATGGATGGACTGATGAGAATATATATAAATACAAAGAAAGGAAGATTTCCACCAAGAAGATCTAGGCAATACAATGAACAAGATTAGAACAATGGAAAGCGCTACGAATGTGGAAAATTTGGGCACATCCAAGAAGAATGTCAAAAACTGAAAAGGAAGATCTCTAGAGGATTCAACAAGAACAAATCATTTTGAAGCTAGAGCGATGAGGATGACTCAGACCATGAAGAAATAGCAAATCTATGTTTCATGACAATTCTAGAAAATGAGATTAACATAACTTCAGGATGCTGGACAAATAAAGATGATTCAGACAATGAAAACTGTTTTATGGCAAAAGGAGAAACTAACGAGCTGTCACACCTCCTTTTTCTTACGGAGCCTATTTACTACACCCCAGGGAAGGGATATAATAAAAGGAAGGAGCCTTTCCAATTTAAGGACAATCGGAACGGGATTTATTTATTTAGTTTTAGAGTCGCCACTTGGGAATATAATGGTGTCCCAAGTCACCGGTTTAATCCCGAACCGAGGAAAGTTTGGCTTTGTTACAGTCTGCAAACTAGAAATCCGGATAAGGAATTCTGTTAACCCGGGAGAAGGTGTTAGGCACTCCCGAATTCCGTGGTTCTAGCACGGTCGCTCAACTGTTGTATTCGTTTTTATCT